>JAULJZ010196228.1:0-20259 GCA_032270985.1 Heliamphora pulchella | reverse complement strand
GAGACACGTATTGGGAGGAGTTTCTCTCCCTTACTCATAGGAACCTTTCCGTGGTCCAGTATGAGGCTAAGTTCACGAATCTATCTCGATTCGCATCAGAGATGGTGTCAACGGAGGAGTTGCACGCCAAGCAGTTTAAAAGGGGTCTTCGACCCTCGATCAGGGATAGGATTGCGACATTCAGTTTTTGGGTCTACATAGAGCTTGTGGAGGTCGCTATCAGGGTTGAGAACGCAATGATAGAGAGCCGTAAGATTTGTGAGAGTAAGTCCCATCAGGGGGTTTCTGATGCGCAATCAGAGGGAAGCCAGCAGAGGAGGCAAAAGTTAGGAGGACCAAGTTCCTATCCCATGGGATTCCATCCACAGCCACGGTTAGCATATGTACCATCCATTGTGTCATTCGGATGTTCTGAATGTCAGGAGTTAGTGTGTTACACGTGCAGACAACCGGGACATCATGTTGAGGATTTCCAGCAGAGAGGACAGCAGCAGCAGAATTAGACTCAGAGGTGGACCCTATTCTCATATTTTCAGTGTGGCCAAATGGGTCATACAGCGAGATAGCCCTCAGAGAGGGAGTGTTCAGGGTGTTATTGGAGCACATCAGGGACAGGCATAGTAGGGGCAACATGGCTACGGCTAGTCGCAGTAGCATTCAGGGGTACAGTCAGTAAAGATAGCAGGAGGAGCTACCTCAGCTCAGTCAGTGAGGCAACCTGGAGTTAGGGGTAGCGGTGGGCAGAATTAGGGGAACAAGGGGCGAGTGTATGCTCTCGTGGAGCCCATTACGTCAATGGCACCTACCGTGCTGGATGCTGCAGCTAGTCCTTCGATCATCGTACCTTCTTAGTGTACCATTTATGGGCTAGTGGTCTCGTTAACTCCGGAGCAACGCATTCTTTCATCTCATCCACATTCACTTATGCATTGGGGTTAGAGGTAAACGTGTTGGGTAGTGCCTTATGTGTAGAGACACCGATGGGTTAGACTACCATGTTGAGACACATTTATAGAGCCTATGAGATGGAGATTGTTTACCACTGTTTAACGTTTGATTTCATCGTGCTCGACATGACATCGTTCGATATCATCCTAAGGATGGATTGGTTGACCACCTTTTGTGCCTTCATTGATTATAACCGGCGATGAGTATTTGTTTTAACACCAAAGGGAGATTCCTTTTATTTTGTGGGAGATCGGGACAACGGTTTAGCGCCTAGATCTCTTAGATCACAGAGCTGTGATAGCCTTAACCTCACTTTCTCTGCCTTGTTGGTGAGTGAGATTGATTATACTCAAGGAGAGTTTCCTCTTGTTGTTTGTGAGTTTCTAGACGTGTTTCCGGGCGACTTGTTTGAGCTTTCGCCACGGCGAGAAGTAAAGTTTTTCATAGACCTCATTTTGGGGACCGTCCCCATTTTTATTCCTTTGTAACATTTTATACCGTCTAAGTTAATAGAGTTCAAGGTGCAAGTCCAGGAGTTGTTGGACAAGGGGTTCATCCGCCCTAGTGTGTCTCCTTAGGGAGCTCTAGCATTGTTTGCAAAGAAGAATGATGGGCTGTTGCTCCTTTGTATAGATTATCGTAAGTTGAACCACGTGACCGTTAAAAACAAGTATCTTGTGCCTCGTATCGACAATTTGTTCAACCATTTGAAAGGGTCATGTTGTTATTCGAAGATCAACTTAAGATCGGGTTATCATCAGTTGCGAGTCAAGGAGGAGGACATCCCTAAGATGGCCTTTCGTACCCGTTATGGGCATTTTGAGTTTCTAGTCATGCCTTTTGGTTTGACCAACGAACCGGCGACGTTCATGGACCTTATGAACCGTATCTTTCACCCTTACCTTGATCGATTCGTGGTGGTGTTCGTGGACGACATATTGATTTACTCGTCGTCGGAAGAGGAGCATCTTCGAATTGCCTTACAGTTGTTGTATAAACATCGATTATATGCCAAGTACGACAAGTGTGAGTTTTGGTTACCGGAGGTAAAGTTTTTGGGACATATAGTTTGGAGATTCAGAGTTTCTTGGGGTTAGTGGGTTCTTACCGTCGATTTGTGAAAGACTTCCCTAGGCTTGCAGCGCCTATGACACGCCTTACACGGAAGGGGATCAAGTTCGTGTGGAACGACAGTTGTGAGCTTACCTTCCTGACATTGAAGACGATGTTGACCAGTGCACCCATTCTGATCGTACCAGAGAGAGGACTTGGCTATGCTGTTTATTGTGATGCGTCACACGAGGGGTTAGGTTACGTGTTAATGCAACTGAGTAAGGTGGTGGCCTATGGATCGAGGTAGTTGAAGGTTCATGAGAAGAACTACCCTACACATGATGTGGAACTCGTTGCAATGGTCTTCGCTTTAAAGACCAGGAGACACTACCTATATGGAGAACGCTTCAAAGTGTTCTCAAACTATAAGAGTTTGAAGTACTTATTTTTGCAGAAGGATCTAATTTGCGTTAGAGGAGATAGATGGAATTCTTGGGAGATTATGATTTCAATCTACAGTATCATTGGGCAAGGCCAATGTGGTGGCCGATGCCTTTCGTCAGAAGACTTTGAGCGCGTTAGTTCACATAGCCGTTAGGGAGTGGAGTATGTGTTGGAGGCAAACTACCAAGATCATTGATTTGAATACGATTTTTTCGATAAAAAAATATTGGACGGACAGCAACCAAAACAGGCTCCAGTTTAAAATTTTTGGATGTCGAACGGTCAAAATAAAACTCGTACTCCCAAAGTTAGATAAGTTTGATTCGGGATTATACCTTTCGGAATCTGGTAGAATGATTTCGATTACTGCAACAACCACGAATGTAAATCCTTTGAGTTGAAGCCTCGACCAAGCCTTCTATTGTATTCTCAGATGCGAGTCACGAACGTAGAGTGGGCTACGATCTATCGTGATCTTGAACCTACTAATCTAGCCACCTAGGATTTAACCAAAAATCCTAATTAAATAATTTGTGGAATATGGGCTAGGGTTAGCATAACCGCATATATTTAGGGTTACAGCAGAGACCTGTGGAGTAAATATAACTTGGGCTTCTAATGTAATTCTGAAAATCCCCTGCCCCGAGGACAATTTCATAAAAACATAAATTACAATTCATACCACTAAAGAATCGTAATTGCACTTCTAGCCACATTCTCAAAACTAATTATTTGAGTTCCTGTTATTAAATGCTTAACTTATCTCCCCACGTTAAGATTCTCGATACCTGCTAATTAAATTTAATTACTGATAATTTAATTTAATTGGTATCTTAAAATTCTTTAAGCCATTCCTCTTAACTTATTTGATGGCCGAATAATTAAATCCACCTACAGGGTTTAGCTCGGTTAAAACTTATAAGTTTCATTAAAGATGTATCGTCAATCCCAAACAATCAGGACGTAGATTCCGTCATTAATTAATATTCGCCATATATTTAATACCGCTATCCAACCCACCGGGAATATTAACCCGTAAAATATCGCACCCTCTAATGAATCAAAACAACGAATATTAAATATACACGAATAATAATTATTTTGGGATTAAGAATATAAGCACTCATAATAACATTGGGGTATGAATTAATTTATATAATCAGTATAAAATTAATTAGCCCAATATGGTCAAGTTCAATACACAAAGTGTACTAGCATAGAAGTCGGAACAATAGACGACACTATTATCTGTTCCCTTTAACCAAGACATGCTTACTAAAATTCTGTGCTACAGTCATACCGATACTTTGTCTAATTCTATCTAAACTGTGAATCGTAAACTTATATTCTGCAAGAACCTATAATCTGGTCTACTGTGTGCAAGCCGTACTCTACACACCGGATTAAATACTATATAGAATAAAGGACATCCGTGCATAACATTAAAAGCATAATATCGCATACATTGCTTATTAAGATTTTAATAAAATGGAAAACTATTTTATGAAAGAATAAAATAAAATACTAAAACTAATAAAATCCATAGTTTCTTAGTATACAACCCTGACAATCTCTTACTTATACTCAGAACCATACTGCCATACATCTTACTCCCATACCCTCTACATGACTACCAAAAGTCTTAACCGATAGGCTCTTTGCAAAAAGATCTGCAAGGTTGTCTCTAATGCAATCTTGGTCATAGCAACATCACCTCTCTGTACAATTTCTCGCATCAGGTGATATTTATGCTTAATGTGCTTTCCTTTCTTGTGGACTCTTGGCTCTTTTGAGTTTTCATCCGCTTCGCTATTGTCACAATAAAGTGTAATTGCCGACTAAACTGAAGGCACCACATCGAGATCCTACAGAAAGTTCCTAAGCCAAACAGCCTCCTTGGCTGCTTCAGAAGTTGCCACGTACTAGGCCTCCATGGTGGAATAGCAATGCGGGACTACTTGATACTCTTCTAACTTATAGCTCCACCTCTCAAGGTAAACACATATCTTGAGATAAACTTACGGGATTCTTTGTCAGACTAAAAATCCGAGTTTGTGTAACCTAAAGGTACTAAACTATCTACCTGGTAAACTAACATATGATCTTAGTCCTTTTTAGGTACTTGATTATATTCTTTACCGCAGTCCAATGCTCCTGTCCTGGGTTAGACTGATATCTGCTAACCATGCCAACGATAAAGCAGATGTTGGGTCTAGTACAAAGGATAGCATACATTAGGCTTCCTACTACAGAAGTATAAGGAACCGTCTTCAGCTTCTCTATCTCATTAGGTGTCTTACGACACTAATCATTGGATAGAGTGATTCCATGCCTAAAAGGGAGAAATCCTTTCATGGATTCCTGCATGCTAAAACGGGAAAGGATGCCATTGATGTACTTTGCTTGTGATAAGCCTAACATCTTTTGTTTTCGATCTCGCAAAAGCTCGATCCTAAGGATGTGACTGGTTTCTCCCAAGTCCTTCATATCGAACTGCCAAGGTAATCATACTTTTACTGAAGATAACACCCCCACATCATTTTCGACGAGCAAGATATCATCTATATAAAGTACTAGAAAGATCACCACGCTTCCATCACGCTTCTTGTACACACAGGTCTCATCTGGACTTTGATGAAAATCATAAGACTTTATGCTTGATCAAACCGAGTATTTTAAGACCTCGATGCCTGCTTAAGTCCATAAATGAATCTCTTATGCATACATAACATGTGCTCCTGGCCCTTTACTATGAAACCATCTGGTTTTACCATATAGATACATTAGTCAAAACTTACGTTAAGGAAAGCTGTCTTAACATTCATTTGTTAAATTTCGTAATCAAAATGAGCCGCAATGGATAAGAGAATCTGGATAGACATGAGCATGGCTACCGGTGAAAAGGTTTCCTCAAAATTGATCCATTCTTTCTAAGTGAACCATTTTCTAACAAGCCTAGTTTTGAAGGTTTCTACCTTTCTGTCTGCTCCTCTCTTTCTCTTGTAGATCTACTTGCATCCAATGAATTGTATCCTTTCAGGTGGTTCTATAAGTTCCTAGACCTGATTAAAATATATAGATTCCATCTCTGAATTTATAACCTTTTACCAAAGATCTGCATCTTTGTCATAGAGTAATTCGTTGTAGTTACATGGTTTAGTATCAAGTTCTACTGGGATCCTGTCAAAAGGCTCTCCCGAAAACATATACCGATCGGGTTTATGAATAACCCTCCCACAACGACGAGGCACTACCTGTGTCTATGTACTAGTAGTAACGCGCTGTTAGAATTTGAACCCCGTGCACCATTATCCACATGCTCGTCTAGCATGTTAATGGTAGCACCCCGATCTGGTTCAAGATCTGTAGCTGTCCCGCTAATCCTCCCACTACGACGAGGCAATGGGATATCAGTAACTTGTGGTTTCTCTTCCGTTCTACTTGTATTTCCTCTCAATTCTTCTAGAACAATTTTACTTTTATGCCTATGGTCTATAATATAATTCTTTTCTAAGGATCGGGTATTGGTGGTAGCAATGACCTTCTGATCCATAAGATTATAAAATAAACCACCATTCGCTCCCTTGGAATACCCGATAAAAAAATAGACTTTTGTCCTCGGTTCCAACTTACTTGTGTTCCCTTTCAACGCATGTGCTGGACACCCCCAAGTTCGAATATGTCTCAGACTAGGCTTGCACCTGGTCCACAATTCTGTGGGTGTAGAAGTTACTGACTTAGAAGGTACCAAGTTCAAAATATAAGCCAATGTCTCTAATGCAAGTTCCTAAAATGAATTGGGTAATTCCGAATAACTCATCATCGACCTTACCATCTCCATAAAAGTTCTATTCTTTTTTTCTACTACACCATTCTACTGCGGAGTTACGGTGCGGGCAACTGAGATATAATCCTTTTTGACGACAAGTAGTCCCTAAACTCTCTAAAGTGGTAGTCGCCACCACGGTCAGATCGTACTGATTTGATACTTTTACTTACATATTTCTCCGCCTTCGCCTTGAATTATTTAAATTTCTCAAAATATTTATACTTACGGTGCATCAAGTAAATGTATCCATACAATGAAACTGACGAAGTACTCAAAATGACCTCTAGCCCAGATAGTCATAGGATCATACACATTAGAGTGAATCAGTTTCAATGGTTCTTTAGCTCTATAGCCTTTGGCTAAAAGGGGCCTCTTGGTTATCTTATCATCTAAGCAGGACTCACAGACTGGAAGTGCCTCCACTTCTAATGAACTCAAAGGTCCATTTTCTACCAGTCTATTTATTCATTTTAGATTAATATGACCCAAGTGTAAGTGTCAAAAAAACGTTTGGTTCATTAAAGAATGATCATTTCTCTTATATGGTAAATTAGATATGTTATTTAATTCAGTTAGTGGCAGTGTAAGAGAAATAGGAGATATAACATACAGATCATCCACCAATGTATCAAAATAAATAAAATGTTTATTTTTCTTAATAACCACAGAGTCATTAAATTGAATAGAATATTTGTTCTTCACCAAATTAGAAATTGAAATTAAATTTTTTTTAATAAAAGGTATATAAAGACAATTTTTTTAAAGTTAATTACCCATAAAAAAATCTTTTAAAAGTAAAATCATATCTCTACTAAAATTGAGAGTGACATCTTCTACTGTAACTGCTGCCACTATGGTATTGTTACCCATATATAAGTAAATTTCTCCATCACTGAGCTGCTTAGTTTCCTAGAACCCCTGTAAATAATTGCAGACATGATTAGTGGCTCCCGTATCTACACACTAGGTACCGGTAGATAACACCACTAAACATGTTTCAACCACAAGTAAATAGAAATTACCTTGCTTGTTCTGCTTACTAAGAAAAATTAGACACTGCTTTTTTCAATACCCCAATTGGTTATAGTGATAACACTTGTTTCTCGGCTTCTTCACACCAGCTTTTGGCCCCTTAGCTGCTTTTGGACATGTGCCTCCTTGTTTCTAAACTTTTTTCTTCTTCTTGCCTTTCGGGTTAGAGGAAGAATCTTTTTCAGTCACATGCACACTACCTGGCTTCCCAAGAACACCCACAGCTGCTTAAAGTTCTTTAAGATATTCTGCCAATGAAAAGCTAAGTTTATTCATAGAATAATTCAGGTAGAACTGCTTAAAGCTATTAGGCAGCGACTAGAGTATGATATTGACTTGGGTTTTTCTGTTAATTTTAGCTCCTAGAATCTCCAGTTCATCCAGAATACTGATTATCTTTAGAACATGATCCCTAACTAGGTGGGGTGCCTTTAGCCATGCTTGTATTCATCAGAGATTTCATGACCACCTGCCTAATTGTACGATTTTGATCCCCAAATATTTTTTTGAAGTTCATAATCATGTCGTAGGCACTAGATATAGACTAATGCTGATGCTGCAATACATTTCACATAAAAGATAAAATGTAACAGCGAGCCATCTGATCAGTTTTCTGCCACTTCTAATAAGCCCATGTTTCTTGTTCGGTCGCCCCCTCATCAGGTACTGGTGGACAAATCTCAGATAATACAAATTTATAATCCTCGGCAGTTAAGACAATATCGAAATTTTTTTTTTAATTTACATAGTTTGGTCTCATTAGTTTGTTTTCTTTGAGAATGGTCGGGAGTGAATTGAAAGCCATTTTAATCCTGAGAATCACATAATTAAAAATTATTAATTATGATGAGCAAAAACCTTGAATTTTATTTTAAATTAGTTTCTTCTACCATTTAAAAAAATAATTTAAAAGAAATTCGCCAGCAGTCTGGTACCTTGTGAATAGCATGCCTCGATGAGAAAACTTCTACTATCCATTGTTTGTTCAAATATGCCAATTCTTATTAATTATACTATCTTAGCCACAAACCGTGTCAAGTAAAATTAAATAACTGACGTAGTTTCGGTCTAGTAAATAATAGCAGTAACTCAAATTGAGCGGATACTATTATTTATAGCTAAGTGTTAACCATCACCTAATCTTGAATCAATCTCTTCGTAATGAATCCTTCAAATGAAGAAGTGATCTGCACTAACGATTATCCAGAATTATCCCTGAAAAATGTTTGTAACGGCGATACCACAATTAATTATGTTCAATGAGGAGTAAGGTCTTACTGCTAACACGTAGAATTAATTACATCACCTACGAACTAGTAATGAAAACTGCGAGATTTATCTGTGAATAAATTCTCTCCCACTTAGTTTTTTAAAATATTTTTGAGGGTTATAAAAACTGTTTAATTAAAATAAATTTATTAATTTCGAAAAAATCACACGATCTGAAAGATTCTAATTTTTTTAAACCATCTTTCCGTATTTTAATGTGTAACAAATAAAATATTCTAAAATTCTTATTTATTTTAAAAAATAATTTTAAATAAAATCAAGAATTTTATTTTATTTTTCAAACTACACATTTTTTCGAAAAATAGTAATTTATTAAAATAAAACTATTCATTTTAATTGATTCAAAATTCTGAATTAATTTTTACGTTTTTCTAAGATATTCAATTTTAAAAAAATCATATTAAACGTGTTATTTTGTAACAAAATAAAATATTTAAAATTTTCTTTACAAAAAATTAATTTTAATTAAAGAATATTTTACTTTATTTTTTCGTTACAAAAATTAATTAAAACCGAATTTTTTAAAATTAATTAAAATAAATAAAAAATATAAAACAATAATATCTATCATCTACGCTGTTAAATAATATAAATGCAAGATATATATGTTCCGATTTTATAATCGAATCGAAACTCTATCGAGTTTTATCCTCTTGTTAAACAATAAGTTTGAAATTATTCAATCTCATCAAAATTAGCTTCCTAACATCCGAAACCTATCAAGAATCTTCGTAACACAGTGTTATAATTATACAACACCACCCGAGTTTCAAAACCACCAAAACAGCTGGCCATAACAGCTCAGCCACCAACTACCACCGACGCCGCCTAAGCCACAGCCTTTGCATGACTTTTGTCGCCTCATCCGACATCTGCTTCGGCCTCAATTTTTTCTAAAAAATAGCTCACAAAATATGCTATTTTTCTATCAAAAAATAAAAATGAAAATAGCCCCGAAAACTGCTTTCGATGAGGGCCGAACAGCTCCAAATGCCGCCGCCGCCGCCGCTGCTTTTCGCTGCTCCTTCTGTGGTTGTTCCAACTCCGATTTCCTGTTGTTTTTAGCACTAATATACAGCCATATAATGCTCTATAGAACACTCTGAAAATAGTCCCACAAAAATTCAAAACAGCCCCCGAAAACAGCCGTGCTGTTGCCGCTACTTGCCGTCGCTACTGGCCGTCGCTACTGCTGTTTTTTGTGCCGCTTTTGCGGCTATTTTTCACTACTTTTTAGACTGTTTTCCAGCCATATTTTACTGCTATTTTATGTCTAAAATTATGCTCAAAAATAGTTTCAAAAGCACCTCAAAAAACCACCAAAAACGACTCTAACCTCCGCCGCAGAAGGCGCCTCCGGTAGGGCTGTTTTATGCCAATTTTTTCATGTTTTTGGAAACTGTTTTGATGCTGTTTTTAAGTCTAAAAACTTTATAAAACTTGCTGAAAAATCTGTCATAAAATCCATGAAAAAACTACCGCAATTTGTTGCCCAAAAAATCCAAAACCACCGTCAGTGCCGCCGGTGCTTGTTCTTCTTTTTCTTTTGGGTAATTACCGGTGTTTGTTCTTCATGTATTCAAACATGTTCTTACTTATATCGAACAATATCTAAAGAACAAATAATGCTTTTACATCGAGACTTATGTTCCTAAGGCTCACAATCGATCTAAAAACCTAAACTATCACGATCAACCATCGTGATTAAAAAAATAATTAAATCATCATTCAAACCATTCAATCAAACATGAATATAACAATGATCATAAAATCGAGATTAGAACGCTTACAAAGCAAAGTTAGCACAGTTCTAAACTACCCGATTCCTTGATTAAACCATATTTATTAATCAAAACGACTCTGATACCAATTGCTGAAGGCAAACTGTGAAGATCATTAATTTGAATACGATTTTTTTGATAAAAAATAATGGACAGGCAATCGCCGAAACAGGCTCCAGTTTTAAATATTTTGACGTCGAACGATTAAAATAAAATCGTACTCCCAAAGTTAGATTCGAGATTATACCTTTCGAAATCTAGTAGTATGATTTCGGTTACTGTAACAACCATGAATGTTAATCCTTCGAGTTGAAGTCCCAATCAAGCCTTCTACTATATTCCCATATGCGAGTCACGAACGTAAAGTGGGTTACGATCTGTCGTGTTCTTGAACCTGCTAATCTAGCCACCTAAGATTTACGTGGAAACCCTAATTTAATAATGTGTGAAATATGGGGTAGGGTTAGTATAATCGCATATATAGAGAGCTAAAGTAGGGACCTGTGGAATAAATATGACTTAAGCTTCTAATGTAATTATGAAAACCTACCTGCCCCGGAGACAATTTTATAAAAACACAAATTACAATTCATACCACTACAAAATCGTAATTGCACTCCTAGCTACATTCTCAAAACTGATTATTTGAGCTCTTATTATTAAATGCTTAACTCATCTCTCCAAGTTCAGATTTGACTGACAACTTAATTTAATCAATTTCTTAAAATTTCTTAACCCCTTCTGCTTAACTTATTTGACGGCTGGATAATTAAATTCACCTGCAGGTTTGGCCCGGTCAAAACTTATAAGTTTCCTTCCAGGGGTATCGTCAATCTCGAATAATCGGGACGTGGATTCCTTTAATAATTAATATTCATCATATATTTAATACCACTATCTAACCCACCGGGAATATTGACCTGTAAAAGATCGCACCCTCTAATGAATCAAAATAATGATTACTAAATATACGCGAATAATAATTATTTCGGGACTAAGAGTGCTTTTATAAGAACTTATAACAATCTTAGAGTGTGAATTAATTTATATAGTTAGTATAAAATTAATTATTCTCATGTGGTTTTCTTCAATACACAAAGTGTACTAGCACAGAGAATCGGAACAATAGACGACACTATTATCTGTTTCTTGTAACCAAGACATGCCTACTAAAATTCAATATTGTAGTCGTACCGATAGTTTGTCCAATTTCATCTAAACTGTGAATCTTAAACTTATATTCTTCAAGAACCTATAATCTGATCTTCTGTGTACAAACCGTACTCTACAAACCAGATTAAGTATTGTACAGAATAAAAGACATCTATGCATAACATTAAAGAAATGATATTGCATACATTGCTCGTTAAGATTCTCATAAAATAGAAAATAATTTTATTAAAGAATAAAATAAAATACTAAAACCAACAAAATTCATGGTTTCTTAGTATATCACCCTGATAGTATGCTCGAGGAGGTCGAAAAGTATGACCTTCATTTGGGAAAGTCTGATGAGGGTGTTACCTTATTTACGGTGGTTTTTTAGCCCATCCTTGTTCACCACGTTGTTGAGGCACAACGGTTAGATGTAGAAAGTTTGATATTTCGGGAGCGAGTCTTAAGTGGCAAAGATGCTAAGGAGTGGGCTATCCACTTCGATCAGAGTTTGAGATTTGCGGGGAGAATTTTTGTGTCAAAAGCGTGTCGTGGAGATGTGCTTCGTGAGTTTCATCATTCATGCTTAGTGGTGCATCCAGGTGGCACCAAGATGTATCATGACATACGTAGGCAGTTTTGGTGGAGGGTTATGAAGAAAGACATTACACTTTTCGTCTCGCGTTGCCTTACTTGCCAACAAGTAAAGGTCGAGCATAAAAAATCAACAGGTCAATTGAAACCGTTGCCAGTGTTAGAGTGGAAATGGGAGAACATCACCATGGATTTTGTTTCGGGCCTTTCGAGGTCACCGATGGGACATGACGCTATTTGGGTTGTGGTGAACCGGTTGACAAAGTCTGCACATTTCTTTCCTATCCATATGACAGATTCGGTCGACAAGCTTAGCAAGTTTTATGTGAGTGAGATTGTCAGACTCCACGGGTACCAGTTTCTATTATCTCAGACCGAGACCCTCATTTCACGTCATGTTTTTGGCAAAGTTTGTAGTCAGCTATGGGGACGAGCCTACTTTTTAGTACTACTTTTCATCTCTAGACGGGTGGTCAGTTAATCAGATACTCGAGGATATCTTTCGAGCATGTGTTTTAGATTTTTGTGGGTCATGGGAGGACCATTTTCCGTTGGTAGAGTTTGCCTACAACAATAGTTATCAGTGGAGCATTAAGATAGCGCCTTACGAGACATTATATGGTAAACCTTGTAGGTCACCCGTGTGTTGGACCGACGTTGATGAGACGGCCGTATTGGGACCCAAGATTGTATGCGAAACCACATAAAAGATCATCATGATCCGTAAGCGTTTAGTGACCACCCAAAATCGTAAGAAGAGCAATGCAGATAAGAGGAGGAGAGCATTAGCATTCCAGGTGGAAGACCACATGTTCTTCAAGGTCTCACCACGAAAGGGTTTAATGAGGTGGCCTTGATAGGATTGAGAGGTGGACTATCACCTGGCCTTGCCACCACAATTAGCCTCTGTGCACAACGTTTTTCATGTATCTATGTTGCGTAAGTATAAATCGGACCCCATCTCATGTTTTGGATTGAACAGAGTTGAGGGTAGAAGATGTTGTTGCCTACGAGGAGAAACCGGTGAGAATCCTTGATGCCAAAGAATAAGTCTTACGAGGAGAACCATTCAGTATGTGAAGGTGTTATGGATTCATCACGGCATTGAAGAAGCCACGTGGGAGTGATAGTCTAAAGTTTGTAGAAACCACCCCGAGTTGTTTGCTTCTTGGTCCATGTGTAATTTCGGGGTCGAAATCTCCTATGTGAGTGAGATTTTAGGGACTCGGTCCCTTATGATTTTCTAGTATGAATGAAAACGAGTACGTTATGTTCCGTGAGAACAGTTAAATGCGTGGATTAGGCGTAAGAATTAAAACTTGAGCTTGTATATATTTGCTAACGGTGGTTAAATGTTGGGTAATGCAATAGAACATTGTTGTGAGGTGTCTGGCTTATGTTTTTGTTCGATTGTGGTGTCCTTGGTTTGGATTTTTAACCCAGTGTGACTGCTCGAGCGGAGGGTAAGCCGCTCCTTCCGCTCGAGCGAACAAGTGGCAGAGAGTTTTTGGACTTGGGGGCCTCTCGAGCGGTGGAGGATCTACTCAAGTGGACTATCGGCGTATAGCTTATAAGTTATGGGTTTTAACATTTCATCTTCATTCTTTCCATCTCTCTCTCTCTCTCTCTAAACTGATGTTCTAAGCCTTAGAACACCTCTTGGTACCCCTTTGAGCCTCTCCTTGCTTTTCTTGGAGTGATTCCTTGCTTTTCACCCGGTGGAATACCCGTTAGAGGCTCGATTTTGGCGTTAGAAGCTCCCTTCTCAACCTTCGGTTAGAGATTCTCGTGGTTGGAACTTGTTTGGGAGGTTTCTCTTATGAATCTATCATCACAAAAGTAGAATCTATGACTATCCTTGAATATCTATATGATATGCGTTATATTTTCATTTTATGAACGTAAAATCATGAAAATTATCTTTTCGAAGCCCTAAGTTAGGATTTGATGTTAGTGAAGGTTAAATCTTAGATCTATGGACGATTTAACATGATTCTATATTTACGTTGTTGTGGGATACGGTTGGATTTGAAAAATGGTGGGCTAGGATTTGAATTTGAATTTAAATCATGAAATTTGGGGGTTAAGGGCTTAAAGGACCCGTATGTTGAAATTGAAGTGATTGTTGGGCTATTGGGGCTTATAATAACCTATTATATATATATATATATATTCCATGAGTTTATATGATACATGAACATGTGGTGGTTGAAGCTTGAGTCATAGTAGTATGGGTTTGGCGAGAGGAACCATTTAGGTTGGACTCGTGCATGTGTAATGTGATTTGATAATTTAAATGGAACGATTTTGGGATCCAAGGATCATTTAAGTTTGGACATAAGTTGCTTCACGGTGAAAGACCAAAAAACTACGCAGATTGGATTCTCTGCTCGCCGGCTAGCAACCGGGAAAGGAAATTAGTTGTGGCGGGGTATAGAACATGCCGTTACTTCACAGGTCTTATGTGGCCTGGTTGGTAGTAACGTGGTGTGGGTCTATACGCTCGTTCGGGGTCGGTTCCTATGTTTTAAACCACGAGTTGGTAGAATGTGAGAAAATATTGATAACGTGTCCGTGTGTATGTATTGTAGAGGATTGTGCCTTTGGAAAAATGAAATGGGATGATGAACTCTATTCGGATAGAATGGTTAAATTATGGAATATTAGAGGACTTGGGGTTGATTGAGAAATGATGGGATTATGGGTTAAAACGATTGGTATAGCTAAAACCTTTGTTTGAAAACTCGGTTATGTGTTTGGAGATTTGATTTGGGACAAATGGCTTGGTTTTGGATAAACTTATATGTTGTATCCCACATAACCATCTTCACATGTCATGCATATGTTCATTGTTAGTCCTTTTCCCACGAGTTTCAGCTTATGTTATTTAACAATATTTTAGGTGATAACAGAAAGAAGGTCTTGTGTTTCTTTTTTCTTTTTATATCACATTTAATTACCTAAAAAAAAGATGATGGTCGCTGGACCCTTTTGAGTAACTAATAGAATTACACTTGCTTTGATAGCATATTTTTGGGAAATGAAATTCTAAAGATGTAATTCTAGTTTTCTTTTGGAGTACTTGGATTATTGTATTTTAGGTTAGATTACCGTGTTGTAAGGCTCTAAGGCCGTATATTCATGTTATGTATGCATGCAAGGATGTTTCGTTTATTTGATGGGTTGAAAGTTTTAATCTTCTGGGTTGAAAGTTTTAATCTTCAAATGATGTATCTCGATATTGAAGTTTAATTTCGGTTTCTTGGGTTAAATGGTGGTTGATTTACTTCTCAAGTTTGCCTATCAAAAACCATGTTCAAAGGGATGAGAAGAAGGTGTGATTTTCCAATACATAGAAAGAATTCTCAGAATTTGGGCAATGAACTCACGAGTGCCCCACTGCTCGAGCGATGAGGAGTCTGCTCGAGCGAACTCCGCTGCATGGTGTTTTATAGAAAATTGTTTCAAAATAAGGCTTTTCGTAAATGTTTTTGGGATGTCATTTGGGGTATAAATTGACTATTTTTAGGGTTTGTTTACAAAAAAGGAAAAGGAGTTGGTTTCTTTTATTCGAGTATTTTTCTAATTTTACTCGGGTTTTATTATCTCGAGATCGGGGCATTCTAGATTGGTATCAAAGTTTTAGGTTCGAATACCTAGAAACCGTGAGAGTGGTTGATCTATTGCGTGAGAGCTTGCATTGATGTGTGACATTCATGACTTGGTGTGCTAGCATGAAATATCTTGAATACAACTTGATATTTACATGCTACGTGGTATTTGGGCATAGAGGTTGAACTCTTAGGATGATGTGTCTTGTCCTTGGGTGACTCGTTGATTAGTTTGGGTTCAAGTTAGAAAGGCATTTGGCCGACGTCCGTTCTAACCAGAAATCCAAATGAGTTAGCCGGGTTAATGTGTCATTCCGATTGATTCTCCTCGTTATGTGTTGCATAAGGTGTGTTGATACTACGATACGTGTTATGGGATATCTTGTTGAGGAGCGGTGTTATCCGTGAGAGATGAGGTGTTGTAAGCTTATTTTTGATATGTCTCCTTGTTCCTTCTTATTCTTAGAGTGATGTTACTTAGACAAGGTAGGGGTCGAGGCCATGCCCGAGGTCGTGCGTATGCCTAGGTTCTGGAAGAAAGAGATGTTCATGCCTTGTAGGAACAAGTGGGTAGTATTGATGTTGTTCTGGAGATGCTTGCTACAATGAGAGCCATGGCCAAGGTGACTAGGGCTAGAGCAAGGGCTCCCGAGCCAAGGGCCTCTGTGGCAATGAGAAAATTCTAGCGGTTGGATCCTCTAACTTTCTTTGGGGAGTCGGACCCCAAAGTTGCTACCGAGTGGTTGGAAGTTACTACGACGATCTTAAACACCCTAGAGATCGGGGATGATGAGTTACGTGTTAGGTTGGCTGTGTTCCAACTTCAGGAGGATGCGAGAGAGTGGTGGAAGTTTGCTAAGACCACCGCGGATGGCACGTGAGCCGCTTTTACTAGGGTCTTTTTGAAAAAGTATTTTTTGAGTTCTTCTAGAGACACGTATTGGGAGGAGTTTCTCTCCCTTATTCAGGGGAACCTTACCGTGGTCCAGTATGAGGCCAAGTTCGCGAATCTGTCACGGTTCGCACTAGAGATGGTGCCAACAAAGGAGTTGCATGCTAAATGGTTTGAAAGGGGTCTTCGACCCTCGATCAGCGATAGGATTGCAGCATTGGGTTTTCGGGTCTACACAGAGCTTCTGGAGGCCGCTATTAAGGTTGAGAACGCTATGATAGAGAGTCGTAAGTTCCGTGAGAGTAAGTCCCATTAGGGGATTTCTAATGCACAGTCAAAGGGATGCCAGCAAAAGAGGCAGAAGTCGGGAGGACCAAGTTCCTATCCCACTTGATCCCAGCCACAGCCGTAGTCAGCACCCGCATCATCCATTGTGTCATCCAGACATTCTGAACGTTGGGAGTTAGTGTGTTACACATGCAGACAATCGGGACATCGTGCTAAGAATTGCCAGTAGAGAGGACAGTAGCAGAGTCAGACTCAGGGGAGGAACCCGTTCTCATCTTTCCAGTGTGGCCAGATGGGTCACATACGATAAGAATGCCTTTAGAGAGGGTGTGTTCAGGGTGTTACTAGAGCACATCAGGGACAGGCATTATAGGAGTGACATAGTTACAACTGATTGTAGCAGCATTCAGGGGTACAGTCAGTAAGGATAGCTAGAGGAGCTACCTCAACTCAGTCAATGAGGCAGCCAGGAGTCAGGGGCAGCGGTGGGCAAAAATAGGTGAACCAGGGGCGAGTGTATGCTCTCATGGGGCCCAGTACGTCAGCGGCACCTGTCGTGATGGACACCGTAGCCAGTCCTTTGATCATCTGAAGTAACTTCTTAGTCTACCATTCATGGGTTAGTGGTCTCGTTGACATTGGAGCATCGCATTCTTTCATCTCATCCGCATTCGCATCTGCATTGGGGTTAGAGATAGATGTGTTGGGTAGTTCCTTATATATAGAGATACCAATGGGTGAGACTATCGTGCTGAGACGCATTTGTAGAGCCTGTGAGATGGAGATTGCCGACCACCGCTTAACGTTTGATTTCATCGTGCTCGATATGACCTCGTTCGATATCATCCTCGGGATAGATTGGTTTACCACCTTTCGCGCCTTCATTGATTGTGACCGGCGACGAGTATTTGTTTACACACCAGAGGGAGATTCCTTTTATTTTGTGGGTGATCGGAACAACGGTTTAGCACCTGGATCTCTTAGACTGCGGAGCCGCGACAGCCTTAACTTCCTTTTTCTATGCCTTGTCGGTGGGTGAGATTGATTATACTCGGGGAGAGCTTCCTCCCGTTGTCTGTGAGTTTCCAGACGTGTTTTCAAGCGACTTGTTTGAGCTTTCGCCACAACGGAAAGTTGAGTTTTCCATTGACCTCATTCCAGGGACCGCCCCCATTTCTATGCCTTCATATCTTTTTGCACCGGCTGAATTAATAGAGTTAAAGGTGCAGATCCAGGAGTTGTTGGACAAGGGACTCATCTGCCCTAGTGTGTCTCATTGGGGAGCTCTAGCATTGTTTGCAAAGAAAAAGGATGGGTCGTTGCGCCTTTGTATAAATTATCATAAGTTAAACCACGTGACCGTTAAAAACAAGTGCCCTATGCCTCGTATTGACGATTTGTTCGACCAATTGAAAGGGTCATGTTATTCGAAGATCGACATAAGATCGGGTTATCATCAGTTGCGAGTCAAGGAGAAGGACATCCCTGAGATGGACTTTTGTACCCGTTATAGGCATTTTGAGTTTCTAGTCATGCCTTTTGGTTTGACCAATGCACCGGCAATGTTCATGGACCATATGAACCGTATCTTTCACCCTTACCTTAATGAATTCATGGTGGTGTTCGTGGATAACATCTTGATGTACTCATCATCGAAAGAGGAGCACGAGGAGCATCTTCGAATTGCCTTACAGTTGTTGCGAGAACATTTATTATATGTCAAGTACAACAAGTGTGAGTTTTGGTTACCAAAGGTGAAGTTATTAGGACATATAGTTTCGGGGGATGGAGTGGCAGTGGAATCGTCCAAGATTGAAGCCGTGATGGAATGGGCTAAACCGAAAAATGTATTCGAGATTTGAATTTTCTTATGGTTAGCGAGTTACTACCGTCAGTTTGTTAGACTTCTCTAAGCTTGCAGTACCTATGACACGCCTTACACAGAAGGCGATCAAGTTCGTATGGAACGACAGTTGTGAGCTCGCCTTCCAGACATTGAAGACGAGGTTGACCAGTGCACCCATTCTAATCGTACCAGAGAGAGGACTTATCTATGCCCCTTATTGTGATACGTCACACGAGGGGTTGGGTTGCGTGTTAAAGCAACTGAGTAAGGTGATGGCCTATGAATCGATGCAGTTGAAGGTTCATGAGAAGAACTACCCTACACATGATCTGAAATTCACGGCAGTGGTCTTCGCTTTAAAGACCAAGTGACACTACCTATATGGAGAACGCTTCGAAGTATTCTCAGATCAAAAGAGTTTGCGCTAGAGGAGATAGATGGAGTTCTTGTGAGATTATGATTTTGATTTACAGTATCATCCGGGTAAGGCCAATGTGGTGGTCGACACCCTTAGTCAAAAGTCTTTGAGCACATTAGCTCGCGTGGCCGTTAGGGAGTGGACTATATGATGGAGGCAAACTGCCAAGATCATTGATTTGAATACGATTTTTTTGATAAAAAAATACTAGACGGGCAACCGCCGAAACAGGCTCCAGTTTAAAACTTTTTGATATCGAACGATCAAAATAAAACCTGTACTCCGAAAGGTAGATTCGAGATTATACCTTTCAAAATCTGGTAGAATAATTTCGGTTACTACAACAACCACGAATGTAGATCCTTCTAGTTGAAGCCCCAATCAAGCCTTCTACTGTATTCCCGGATGCGAGTCATGAACGTAGAGTGGGCTACGATCTATTGTGATCTTGAACCTGCTAGCCACTTCGGATTTACGTAGAAACCCTAATTCAATAATCTATGAAATATGGGCTAGGGTTAGTATAACCGCATATATATAGGGTTACAGTAGAGACCTGTGGAATAAATATGACTTGGGTTTCTAATGTAATTATGAAAATCTGCCTGCCCCTGAAATAATTTCATAAAAACATAAATTACAATTTATACCACTAAAGAATCGTAATTGCACTCCCAGCCACATTCTAAAAATCGATTATTCGAGCTCCTGTTATTAAATGCTAAACTCATCTCCCCACATTAAGATTTTCGATACTCGTCAATTAAATTTAATTACTGACAATTTAATTTAATCAGATTCTTAAAATTTCTTAAGTCCTTCCACTTAACTTATTTGGTGGCCGGATAAGGTCCGGTCAAAACTTATAAGCTTTCTTAAAGGTGTATCGTCAATCCCGAACAATCGAGACAAATATTTCGTCAATAATTAATATTTGCCCTATATTTAATATCGCTATTTAACCCACCGGGAATATTTTTTTGGGTAATTACCCCACCGGGAATATTGACCCGTAAAAGATCGCACCCTCTAATGAATCAAAACAACGAATACTAAATATACGCGAATAATAATTATT
>JAULJZ010196218.1:0-20259 GCA_032270985.1 Heliamphora pulchella | reverse complement strand
ACTGAATACTACGGGATATCACTGAACACAACAGGGTAATACTGAATACTACGGGACAACACCGAACACAACATATATATTTACAAACCGAAGCCTTAAACGCTTCAAGACCATAGAAGGCCACTTATCCGACTATCATGTACAAGAATAAAATTATCCACAATTCTATAAGCACACAGCATGTATAACCACGACGTTTCACATAATGACACCACATAATCAGATAAGGCATCACATATCACATACCCGTCAATCGTCTACTCGAAAGATCCCTCCACACACCAGAATAACCAACAAATCATACAACCAAACCTAACCCCAAGGCCAACACCAAACCCATAAAACCCAGTTCAAACCAACCAACACATAACCCGGAGGTCAACACCCGAACCTCCCTCAGATCGGTTCTCACCAAAACCTCACCTTTAAACCAAACCACGGACCCACACGTCCCGTACATAACCATCACGCACACAACCGTGCCGTAACACCCCAAATCTAACCATCCACGTCAACCCTAGGACGGCATCTAGATAAACTGTCACGCCCCAAACACTGTGCCACGTGAAACACCCAAAACACCCATACAAACACCCAATCCGAGAATACACTCTCAAAATAAAACATACATGCATTGTATAGAGATGCTAAACGGCATACATTACAAGGCTCCAATTTCGAAAAACATGTAAATAGCATTCATGATCAAAGAAACAAAAAAGGAAGACTATAACTCTTCTGCTCCCAATCGGCAACCTTGAATCAGCATGCGTGATCGGTACTTGAAAATATTTTATCCCACAATGTGAGCCAAGACTTAGCAGAAACTAGACAAACATGTAATATAAACAAAACATGCTAGGAAATCGAAGTGCAATTTTAAACTCTCTTTCAAGCATTAAAAATAGTTTGAAAACGATTTTAGATCACGACACACAAGAGTCATTAAAAACAATTTTCAGAAGCAAAGGGAAAGCGATGATAAAAACCATTTTTGACTCATCAAAGCCCTGAAAACGATTCTAGTATTTCAATTCCTGTAGGCCGTTAATACGATTCCAATATTATGACTCCCGCATGCCGTTAATACGAATTTAAGAAAATTGGTTTATCCGTCCCAAGATGCAATACATGCAATACATGCCCACGTGTCTCTTCAGGACCTCGTTTCAGCCTTCAAATAGTGCATACACACACCCACACTAGTGCCTCATCAGGACCTCATTTCAGCCGACAGAGTGCACACACACACGTCTTTAGGATCACATTTCCATCCTTCAGACGCTCATACACACGTCTTTAGGGTCTTTAAGATCACATTTTTATCCTTCAGACACTCACACACACGTCTTTAGGATCACATTTCCATCATTCAGACACATTGCACAATTAACCAGGGTTTTAATGCATAACTCCATGTACTATCACTACGTTCCATAAACTACGTTACATGCCTATAAAACTCTGGGTTTTAAAGCATAAACCACGTTACACATAACGATATCACAACCATGCAATTCACTTACATAATCCGTACATAAATAAACTAGAGTTATAAATGCACATAGCCATGTATAATCCCACATCAAGACGCCACCCGCCACATAACTCAACACGACATCACATGCCACACACCCGTCATTCAATACCTGAACAACCCATCCACAAACCGGGACAACCAACACCTAACCCGGAGGTTAACACCCGAACCTCCCTCAGACCAATTCTCACCAAAACCTAACCTTAAAACCAAACCACGGACTCACACATCCCTAACATAACCGGCACGTACACAACCGTGCCACAACACCCAATCTAACCATGCATGTCCACACGAGGATGGCACCTAAACGAACACCCGAGATCAAGACACAACCCCCGAACCACCATAAATTAATCAATTGAATCCCATAAATTAATCAATTGAATACTATAGGACACCAATTGAAAACCCCCACACGCTCAACATAGCAAACACGAACCCACAAGGCCCAACACGGCCAAAAGAAACCCGTAAGGCCCCAACACGACCAAAGAAAAAGGGGTCAACACAAACCGCAAAAGTGTCAACACAAACCGAAAAAGTGTCAACACAAACAGAGGAGGTGTCGACACAAAACAGCGGATGTGTCGACACAAACAACCCAGGTGTCGACACAAACAACAACAGAATACTCAACTCCAATAGAAGGAAAAAGGGTCGACACCAATAGAAAAGGTGTCGACACCAACAGCAAAAGGTGTCGACACCAACAGAACCGAGAGAAACAACACAAACAGCAGCAGAAAATGCGTCGACACAAACAGCAAAAGTGTCAACACTAGCGGCAAAAAGTGTCGACACAAATAGAAAATGTGTCGACACAAAACAACCGAGACAAAGACAGCCCAAACAAAAGAAAATTGTGTAGACACAAACAGCAGAGGTGTCGACACAAACGCAGCAGAAATAGATTTTTAAACCAAATGGCTGAACGACGACGGAAGGCAAACCCTAACGACGAAAAAGCTTCTCAGCCTCAAATTAAACCATCCAAACACCCCTTTAACAACCCATGGACATACACAAGCCTAAGCCTAACATCAAAACCTCGAAAGGAACACCCGACACCCGATTCCATCCATGAAATCAACGAAAAACCAGTTTTAAACCCAAAAACCTAACTTTTAAACAAAATCAGATCTACAACAAACCACCTAGTAAAAATATACCCAATTACACGTAGCACCCTTATAAAGCATATAGGTCTAGAATTCTACCTCGGTGAGTTCAAAACTCGGCGTCTCGATCCACGTACAAAATCGAGCTTTGCCAGAATAAAATTTTGTCCAGATGAACGCGTAGCCTACCGTGCCAATAGCAAGGATCCGCTGTCGGATAGTCGAAAATCGAGCCCCGGGTCCCTGAGAATTTAGAGAGAAGGCAGAGCTTTGTTTGGGGAAAAGAAAACTTAGCCACCAAGCTAAGGGATTTTATGAAAATATCTCACAAAATATCTTATTTATAGGCTCCACCAAAAAATATCTTTTTTTTGAAAGTTTTCAAAATTTGCACCGCAACGGCCCACAGCTCTGGGAACCTATCCCGTATGCATATCTAAGCCTAATCATGCATCAAAAGCAATAAAACACGCTCAAACAAAAACACGAAACGCGCGTCCAAAAATGCCAGAAAAAAAAATGGGTCAGGGTCTCACATAAACACCCAGGATCAAGACACGACCCCCGAAACCACATTATAACCAACCGAACCCCAAAAGAATCCAATAATATTTCAATCGACTAATCCCATAAATTAATCAATTGAATACAATAGGACATCAATTGAAAACCTAAACCCAACAACCAAACAGCAAATATGATACCCACATGCATACCTTAGCCCAAGACTACCACCAAGCCTCGAAAGAAACACTCTAAACTCGATTTCATCCAACCAAAACAACGAAAAACAACTTTTAAGCTAAAAACCCAATTTATCAAAACATAAATCGCTTTTTCATACATTTTAAAATGGTAAAGACACGCACGATTTCACGTAGTACCCTTATAAAACATACAGGTCTAGAATCCTACCTCGGAGAGTTAAAAAAACTCGATGCCTCAAAACTGAACTTCGTCAGAACGAGAATTCGTCCGGATGAACACGAATCTCTCAGCACGTAGAACACGGATCCACTACCCAATTGCCAAAACCTCAGCCTCGAGCCCTCCGAAAGCTAGAGAGAAGGTAGAGAAAACTTGTAGAGAGAGAAAAAGATCTTTGGAAAGAATTTTGTTTCAAAAACTAAGGCAAAATAGGCTTTATACATATTCGCGCCCAAACACCACCGCTCGAGCGGACCCCTACCGACATACCACTCTACAACACCACCGCTCGAGCGATCACCCATTGACCTAACCCACGGCCACCAACCCGCTCGAGTGCACGAACACCGCTCGAGCGGTCAATGCTGGGAGAGAAAAAACCAAAACAAGGAAATGAAACCAAACCCCCGCATGCATATCTAAACACGAAGATGCATCAAAAGCATAAAAACATGCTACAACGAAAACACTAAACGCATGTCCAAAAATGCCAAAAAAGAAAACGGGTCAGGGTCTCACAACTCTACCTCCCTTAAAGGAATTTTACCCCCAAAATTCAACATAAGGTCAAAAGAAGACAACCCCGTAGATCGTAATCGACATAGGTACATGAGATGGTCAACAAACCACTCCTAGGATATAGTTAAACAAGGACAGGCATTCTAAACAATGGCTAACTATCACAAACACACGGGATCTATAACTCTCTCAACCTCACCAACCGTCGTCTCAACACAGCACACCACCCACGGGATCTATCACCAACCCCCAAATGAATGCAAAGAAGAAACTGGCTCAAAGCCTGCATATTCAGAAAGTACCTCTACTCTCTAAAGGTATATCTACATCAGCTGGCATGACTAGTGCCCTCGAAGAACTAGGAGCTATAAGTGCATACGCTCGGGGCAATGTCGCTCTAGCTTGTCCTCCAAAACTCGACACTGTCGGCTATCATACCGACTGAACTAAAGTTCCCCTAACTGTCCCTAAAAAGTCTAAATTTCCAGATACTGCTGTCGATCCTGCACAAATGAACCCTCTGGTGTGCCCACTGTACTCGCTGCACCCTCTCTCTGGGGATAATTCCTACGAATATGTCCCGTCTGACCACATCTATAGCAAATCGACAACTCCCTCTCCTGTAACTGATCCGGTACGGAGCTCTGAGGCTGCCTTGTCTGTGAATCCCAGTACTACCTCGGCTGCGGGCACTCTGGCACACGATGCCCCGGCTGTCCACACAGATAACATCTAACCTCCCTCTGCTTCAGTCTCCCCGATGAAGCCACTGATGGTGCTGGTGCAGAGAAATGCTGTGGTAATCCAGATGGATGAAAGCTAGGACCATAGGACCTCTGCCTCTTGCTAGAACACCCACCTGTCTGTGCCTCTATCCCACTCTATGGAGTCCTGGCCTCCCTAGTAGCCTGAATCTCAGTCATAGTGTTCTCAAACCTCACTGCTGCCTCCACCATCTTTGTGAACACACGAAGTCCCATCGCAACCACGCGCTCTCTGATCGTCGGCCTCAAGCACTGCTTAAACCTCATCGAATGCAACTCGTCTGTACTCACCAACTCCTGTGAAAATTGGGACAAATCGTAAACCTAGCCTCATACTGCATAACATCTAGGGCCCCTAGGTGAGAGTGTAGAACTCCTCCCTGTACAAGTCCCTCTTCGAAGTCGTGAAGTATTTTTCCAGAAACACTCCTGTAAAGGCAGCCCATGTGACCCCCACTGCGTTCCGAGCATATCTCCACCACTCGTGAGCAGCGCCCCTCTACTGAAAGGTGGCAAAAGAAACCTGCAACTCATCCTCCGTAATCTGTAACGTGTCAAGGATCCGCATCACCAACTCCAACCACTCTGTTGCCACTATTGGATTAGGATCTCCAGCCAAGGTAGGAGGATCCATGCGCCTAAACTCCTGCATCACTGCTGTAGCCCTAGCCTCAGGCACTCCCTCTCTAACGGTCTCACCTCTAGCTGTCTCAACTAGCTGTTGGATAGAACCAACCATCACACGCAACAACTCTGTCGCGTCCATCGGTCCTAAGGGAGTATTTGCATCCCCAACATTAGGGATAGGAATATCCCCTTGGCCAACACCACGGCCACGGCCTCGACCACAGCCTCGCCCTCTCCTCACAGACACCACGTCTATATGAAAGCAAAATAATACATAAGATGCAACGCATCGCATGAACATAAACGCTAAACACATAGCAAGCTAACACATTGCCACATAGGTTCATTCTAAATAAACCCCACATACCGAGGAGAACTGACAAGAATGATGCGTGAATCTGGACAACCTACTCAGATCACCTGCTAGAAATCACGTCAGCTAAATGCATTTCTAACTGGGCTCCCAAGTTTGTTAATTCAAAAGCCCAAAAGGCAAGACTAATCAATCCTAAGTCCAACCTCCATGCTCACATATACACATCATTCTCATACTTAACATGCTAGCATGTTCATATTGTCAAAGCATCTAAACACATGCAGTCAAGCACACGCAATCAACCTCACACGGCGATGTACACTCTTCCCACGGTTCTTAGGTATTCAAACCCAGAGCTCTGATACCAATCTATCACGCCCCAAACTCCGGGTCACGTGAAACACCCACAAATAACTAAATAAAACACGCAACCCAATAATACATACTAAAAAGAAGTATACATTCATTGTATATAATCCTAAACGGATAACATTACACGGTTCCAACACCGGGAAAATATATAAACATACATGATACACAAATAACCGAAAAGGAAGATTACAAATCTTTCGCTTCAACAGCAAACCCGAATTAACCTGCGTGACCGGTACTTGATAATATTTTATCCCACACCGTGAGCCAAAACTCAGCAGAAACTAGACAAGCATGCAATATAGGCAAAACACGCTAAGAAAACGAGGTGCAGTTTTAGACTGTCTTTCAAGCCTTTAAAACAATTTTCACATGCGAACGGGAAAGCGAGGACAATAACCATTTTTTTTACTCACACGAGCCTTGAAAATGATTTAAAAATGGCTTTTAGATTGCGATTCACACGAGTCTTAAAACACTTTAAAATTTGGTTTTATCCGTCCCACAATACAGTCTATGCAATCCATGATACATATAACCGGCCCTCACACACCATAACAACGGTTCTAATATTGAGATACAAATCTGAACTCAAACACATATTTCCAGGATAAAACCGTATACTACGAGGTAAAACCATAGACCACGGGATAAAACTGCAAATCACAAGGTAAAACTGAACACCATGGGTTAATACCGAGCACAATAGGGTAATACTGAATACTACGGGATAACACTGAACACAACATATACATTTACAAATCGAAGCCTTAAATGCTTCAACATCACAGAAGGCCATTTATCCGACTATCATGTACAAGAATAAAATTATCCACAGTTCTATAAGCACACAGCATGTATAACCACGACGTTTCACATAATGACGCCACATAACCGGATAAGACATCACATATCACATACCCGTCAACCGTCTACCCGAAAGACCCATCCACACACCAGAATAACCAACAAACCATACGACCAAGCCTAACCCCAAGGCCAACACCAAACCGATAAAACCCGATTCAAACCAGCCAACACATAACCCAGAGGTCAACTCCCGAACCTCCCTTAGATCAGTTCTCACCAAAACCTCACCTTTAAAAAGAACCACGGATCCACACATCCCGTACATAACCGTCACGCACACAACTATGCCATAACACCCCAAATCTAACCATGCACGTCAACCCGAGGGCGGCATCTAGACAAACACCAGGAATCAAGGCACGACCCTCGAAACGACATTATAACCAATCGAACCCCAAAAGAATTCGATAGTATTTCAATCGACTAATCCCATAAATTAATCAATTGAATACCATAGGACACCAATTGGAAACATAAACCCAACCACCAAACATCAGATATGATACCCACATGCATACCCTTGCCCAAGACTACCGCCATGCCTCGAAAGAAACCCTCTAAACTCGATTTCATCCAACCGAAACATGAAAAAACAACTTTTAAGCTAAAGACCCTATTTATCAAAACATAAATTGCTTTTTCATACATTTTAAAACGGTAAAGACATGTACGATTTCACGTAGTACCCTCATAAAACATACAGGTTTAGAATCCTATCTCGGAGAGTTAAAAAAAACTCGACGCCTCAAAATTGAACTTCGTTACAACGAGAATCCATCCAGGTGAACACAAAGCCCTTGACACGTAGAACATGGATTCGCTACCCGATCGCCAAAACCTAAACCTCGGGCCCTCCGAAAGCTAGAGAGAAGGTAGAGAAAACTTGTAGAGAGAGAAAAAGATCTTTGGAAAGATATTTTGTTTCAAAAACCAAGGTAAAATAGGCTTTATAGATATTCGCGCCCAGCTACCACCACTCGAGCGGACCCGTACGACATACCACTCTGCCACACCACCGTTCGAGCGATCACCCACCGACCCAACCCACGGCCACCAGCCCGCTCGAGCGCACGAACACCGCTTGAGCGATCAATGCTGGGAGAGAAAAAACCAAAACAAGAGAATGAAACCAAACCCCCGCATGCATATCTAAACACGAAGATGCATCAAAAGCATAAAAATATGCTACAACGAAAACACGAAATGCGTGTCCAAAAATGCCGAAAAAGAAAACGGATCAGGGTCTCACAATGATGATGAGGATGATGATGATGATGAGGAGGAGGAGGAGGAGGATGATGAGGATGTATTTGGGTAGTATTCCAGGATAATCCTAGTTGGAGTTATTAGTAATTAATTAAATCACGATGCATTTTGATATATCTGCTGTTTATTTGTTGCTACATGTTGATAAGATTAGCTATCGATGCATGCTTTACTTGTGATGAGTTTACTGAGTTCTTTGAACTCATGGCTTCGTTTTATGTCACCCTAATGATTCAAACACTAGGTTATGAAGTGCAGGATGACGTCGTAAAGGAGAGAACATAGAAGAACAAAAAGAGTCCTAGTTCATGTGAACCCAGCCACCAGAGTATTTACTATCAACATTTTTGTTTTCAGTTATTTTTATTTTCTGCTGCAAGAACAATGATGTAATAAAATTTTTGGTTTAATTTTACTTTTTTTAAGAAATATTAGAACAAGATTTTGCCTTTCTGTTGCCTAGTGTTTTATTTGTCGCTCTAGATGAATCCAAAATTTTTGGGTCGTCACAGAACACGAGTAAATTCTCAACTTTAAAATGACGATACTAATGAAAAGTAAAAGTAAAAAAATAAGAGATAAATGTAATTTTTTTAGTAAAATTGGGGAAAATTCCTAATTGTTTTTTCTTGTATAATTAGCTAATTAAAATTCCCCATTAATGTAAACTCAAAAAGGTTTCTTACCAAGAAAAGGGATAGTCATTTCATTGGAAATGACTTAAGTGCTTGTTTGGCTACCGGTATTAAGCCGATTTTTTTGACTTGTGGCTATGTGTTAGCATGATTATGTGGTATGTGTTAGAAATAACTTGATAGATCGACCTTAGATTGTCGTGTTTCATGTTTTCTATATATATATAACCTGTACACCCTTCGAGACGATGAGACCATGGTTTGAGTCTTGGATGTGCGACTCGGTTGTTATCAGTTGCAGAGGTAAGGTTATGGGTTGAGCGTCGATTGTTTGGTATGTTGTGGAACTCATCAGTGAGTTGGGTTTAGCTGAGTGAAGTTGGCCTCGGTTGATAAACCGTCGAATGTTGGTATGAGCAAAGAGTAAAGTTTTGCACAAGTGTAGTCGAAGTATGGTCGATGGCTTTGGTTATGGTAGTTGGCTCCTCTTGTGGGTATGCTAGTGGAAGTCGTAGTTGTGTTATGGATGGCCAGTGAGTAGGGGTGATAGGGTGTTGGAAACCTTAGAAAATCAGTGGTTATGATTGGTTCTGTGGATGTGATAATCCCTTTTAGGGTTTTGGTTTACATGGTTCTGGCCGTGTGATGGATTAGGTACGTCGTGAGCCATGCTATGTCATGAGCTTTGTACTCAGGATGGGGTATAGACGGGAACATAGTGGATGGGAGCGTGATAATCCATGGCTGGGCGTATGTTGAGATAATATAACGTGAGTGGTTCGGGGAATCTCCCTATTGACCGAATGTCGATGGTAGTCAGAGTTGTCTAATGACCTTGGATGTTGTATATCTTCGTGAAGTTTGAGAATTGAGTTCTGAGTAAGTGAGTTCAAGGTTGTGGGGACGAGTATGAGTGGTAGATATGCGGGGAAGAGAATGGGTCACAACTATGTTGGAATGTGTAAGGGTTCAGGTTACAATTCTAACATGCGATGGATAGAAGTTCAGTGGGACTCCTACGAGAACGTAAGTTTGGGGTTTGATTGTTATCTTAGTGATTAGGAGATAGTGTTTGGGAACTATGTTGGGTGCATGAGGTTCGAAAGGACCGTGGACGGGTTTGAGAGTGTGGGTGGTTAGTGCTGAGACGATGTATCCTGGGTGTGATATGTCTAGAGGTTGTTTGTGTTTCACCTTAGGTTCAGAGATGGGCATGTTGTTTACCCATGGGAACCAAGTGTGGAGTATCAACGCTCAGTAATGTACCGTGTGATTTGGCTAGCCTGGGGCGATTGGTGAGAAATCATAGGTTACAATCCCTGTGATCGATGTGTGCCTTGAGTGCGAAAGTGCGGAAGGTGTCTGCATGGTTAAGGGAGTTATTAGTAACTCTAGATGAGAGGTCTCAGGATTGAGGTCTCAGGATTGGGTTCCTTTTGTTTGATGCTGTGCGCTTTCTATGTGAGTTGCGTGGGCAGTAAGCTCGAGGCCGTGATGTGGTTGTGATTTTCCTAGTAGGAGTTAGGTGAGTAAGCACAACCTGGTGGAGTGAGGTTTTGGCGCAATAGAATGTTAACGCGTGCCTCTGTGCACGCTTAGTGATGAGCTTATAATCCTATGGGATGGGAGGTGTTGTGCAAGGTATGCGGCTTGATGGTATTCGTATGTGTGCAAATGACATCGAAGAGTTGAGAGCTAGGTGTAGCGGATGGTCTGAGTACCATGATTATGGTTGACAGTAGCTATTTGACTGTGGTCGACGCTACTTCAAGGTAAGGTTTACACGGTTCTTTGAGGGCTAAATGTTGATGAGTACAAGGAGTACACCGGGTATTGGGAGTACTCTAAGGTTGGGTTATGGTTTCTTGTTAACCCTTTTCTTTCCTTTGGATGGAGAAAGAGCGTTTCTTTGTAGACGGTTGTCTAGTGTGAGTTGTTTCATCTTAATGAGATGGAGATGCCGGGTTCTTGTTTGATTCTTCGTGGTTTCGACGCGTGGTACGAAGATATGTGCCTTCTTGGATGTTGAGTATCCGTGTGTATGATTTGGGATCCGATTGCTCCCGCGGTTGGGAACCGTAAGGAATCGCATAATGGGGTTAGTATGACCCTGCGATGGGAACTGTAAAAGAGTACGTATGAGTTGGTAAGCATAATAGGTCGTGGTAATCTAATCAGAGTGTGGCTTATTTTGTATGCTGATCAGATCATTTGGGGTTGCGTGCCTTGTGATGTTCGATTAACGGACTAGACCTGCTTGTGCTTGTTCTTGTTGACAATGGAATTGGTGTTGAGACGTAGAGTTTCCTTCTGCAGTGATTAGCTGAGGATCGTTATCGTGGTGCCCTGCTTGTTTTTGATTGTGTGGGTATGGTTGTACCTCTAGCTCTTGGTAGAGCGAGAATTTTGTCGGAACAGTGCGGCTATGATAATCATATAGTGAATTCCTAATAGACTTTTGTGAGTTTGCATTTGGGTCCTGTTTGGGACTTGGAGTTGTTTAGAGTTCTTAGCGTCGAGGAGTGGTTATCGGTTGTAGTAAGCGTTATGCTTTAGCATAACAATTTGTTCGAATGGTGGTCCCAAGAGTACGCAAAAGTATAAGTCAGAAAAGTATTTGACGTTTGAGAAGCCACGGTTGGCATAGCCTATTCGGACCGATGCGATTGTTAGTTGGGATCGGAAGGGCCGTGATGAGTTCTGTAGCTAAGGACATGGCGAAGTGTAAGACGCAAGTCTTGGATGGTGTCTTGGGTTCGAATACTCTGCTATTGTGAGCTCTAGAGATTGATGTATGTGTTATGAGTTGGAGTTGATGTCGGATGATGATGATCATGTTTGATGTGAGGTTGATCTGCAGCATTGGTATCCGTAATTTGATAGTGAGATGTTGAGTTGTATAGTGCTGTGCAGTGATATGCTGTTGCACGGGAGACATGGTTGGGTTTGTGTAGGTTTTGGATACCTATTGAAATGTCCTATCTGTGTTACGTGTTTGGTTAAGTGACTCGTAGGGGTTAAGAGACTTTGTAGCTGTGATGCCAGAGTAATGTTTTGGTTGTGTGGAACCTTGTCTGGGACAATGGTGTATCGCCTAGTGTTTCTCCAGGGTGAGAATTATGATTCGTAATAGAAGATCGAATAGAGGACAAAGGTTTGGATGTGATGCATCCTTTGGTGTTCCAGGTGAGTAAGTGAGCTTTTCTCTGGAGTCGGGTGTTTGTGTTGTGGCTCGTGGACGGGCATTGTGTCAGCTTCGTGGTGGCATTGTTAGCATCAGCAGGGTGATGATGTGGTATCAAAGTCGGTGGACGTTTGTTGAGCATTAGAACTTGAGTAAAGTTTATCGCTGGAGTGGTTTGTGTTCGGTGAGAGTTATGTTTTGAGGATTGGCAATGTGAATTGGATTTTGATCCAATGTTTTATGGATGTCTCATAGAAGACTGTGAAGTCAGTAGGACTGGCACATGTGGATAGTTTGCGTGGATATCGAATCATCAAGTTGTGTTTACCTCGTGTGACGCCAAGTTTGGAATTTCAGTTGCTGGGACATTTCTGCTGTTGTATAGTGTTGTTGGGTGTTCGGCTTGAGTTTTAGTGTTGAATTTCGGGAAGAAAATTCCTTTAAGAGGGGGAGAGTTGTGAGACCCTGATCTGTTTTATTTTTGGAATAATCTATAAGTATTGACGGAGTTTGAGTTAATCTTTGACCTCGGTATGTTGGGGTTGTTGTTTCTTAATAGTAGAACAACATGTGCACACGAGTTTTACGCTTGTTCGGGTTCGAAAGAGGCTTGCTTTGTTTGGTATAAGACTGAAAAACCTGTTTGACGCTGAAAAATAGTTTGCCCAGCAGTCTAGTCGACTGGAGGATCCAGTCGATTGGAGCGACAGAGGGCTCGTTCGGTCGACTAGACAAGGCAGTTCGGTCGACTAGACAATGGAAATTTCCGTGTCTATAAATATCTAGCGCCTGAGATATTTTGGAAAAAGGTTTCTCCTAAGTTAAGTTTCGGTTTTCTCTGCCTTCTCTCTAGAGTTTGATGGGCCCGGGGCTCCGTTTTTAGCGATCTGACAGTGGATCCTTGATGTTGGTGCCGGGGACTTCGCATATATCCGGACAGAATTCTGTTTCATCGAGGTTCAATTTTCGAGATGTCGAGCTTTTGACTCACCGAGATAGGATCCTAGACTATATTGTCATTTAAGGGTGTTACGTGTAATTATATGCCTTTTTCACCGGTCAAAAATGGTTTATATGTCATATTTGTGTTTAAATCTTGTTTTTCAGGTAAAAAGCATGTTTTACGATTTTCTTGGTTTACTACATGATATTAGACTTGTGGATGCATGGTTATCAAAACGTGGTTTTGAAAACGGTGATTTTATGAAAATCTCAACACTTTATGTTTTGAAGGATTGGAGCTAACCCTTGCGGTTGAGTGTCAGTTTTGAAAACGTTTTGTTGAAAACGGGAAAAAATATTTTGAAAATATTTTTGTTTGGTCTCCATGTTGATGAATGGATCTTTATACATGTTTAATGTATAAATTGTGAAAATATTTTCGTAGTTGAGTTACGGTGGTTTTTGAAATGATTTTCTAGATGTGCTGGGATAGCGGGTATTTGGCACGAGTTGCCCTCGGTGGAAGTTTGGAAACGTGCGCAGAGTAGGTGCTTTGTACCTTCGGGTTAATCCCCGTAAATTAAGTGGTTGGTTGCTTTGTACCCTCGAGTTTTGAGACCGTAAATTAAGCAGTTACATTGTGGTGGCTCCGTATAGAACTTTTCATTACATAACAGGTCTTAAATGATTCAGGGATTAGGTAATGGGCATGAGTCTATAGTTGTTACCTCTGTCCCTTTGTGGCAGAGTCGGTACATAGAATTCATTTTGTCATTCCTCGGTATGTGATCCTAGTGCGAAAATAACGTTTTGGTTACTATTTTTCTTTAACTATAAAACGTTATTTGCATTGTTTAAATGCATGGTTTTGTGGATGAAAAACCGTTTTGGAGGCTTATGGGAGTCTGATGGGAAACTTAGGGATTTATGAAGTAAAACCTTTTTGGCTCTATGGTCGAGTTAGCTCCCACTATATGATTGCATAACCTACTTTACAGCTTTATAGTCTATTTCTATTGGGTTTCGGCTCACGGTGTAGGATTTTGTTGTAAAACCTTTTTCAGGTGAACGTGGTCCTGTAGGTTGACCTTGAGGTGCCTGAAGACAAGACTTTTGTTTTGTCATGATAGGTAGTTTATACCTTTCTGTATATGCTTCATGTTGGTTGTAACACGTTTTAAGCTTATGTTCTTCTTATAGATGTATGCATGCTCTTATGCTTTCGAGAGAACCATGGGTTGGTTGTTATTTTCCGTAGTTTCTTACTATGTTTTTCTTTGTTGTGACTTTTTGCGTGACCCGGAGTTTGCGGTGTGACAGCGAAACTCTTCCAAGAGAGGGAGATTGTTGACAAATTGAGCCCAATCAATTGCCATGCTAAGATTAACATGAGAAAGGTCCAGGAAACTTAATAAAGAAAGATGAGAAAGCCACTCAAGGTTTTCGCCATTCAAATAGTAATTGCATGAAAAATCAAGGTAGCACAAGTTAGAAAGGTTCATCAACTGATGAGGAATCGAACCAGAAAAATCAGCCAACCAAAGATCTAGGTGTTGTAAACCACTCAAGGAACCGATGAACTCCAGGATTGGAATCCCTATAAAGCTATTTCCGCTGAGGTCCAACTACTTCAGATTATGCAATTGAAGCAGGGAAGGGCTGATCTTACATCTCAGATACGAATAATGTTTCAAAACCATTATAAAACATGTGAAATATTTCAACAGTTATCAAATATTTAGTTTCAAAGGATACATGTCATACATAAATTTCTTAAATAATTTTTTGGGAAAATAGTATTTTTATTAAAGATACATTATATGCAAAATTACTCACCTGAATCCAATAGCATATTACATGCAATAAACGAAAAAATCTATGAGACGAATGTCATTCTAAGTTATACAATTATAAAATACTACTATTAATTATTGCTCAAATCAAATAATATTTATCTGCTATGCAAACCCCCATTAAAATTCGAGTCGTATTAGATTTTTTTTGTATTATTATTTAGTTTAAATTAATATTTAATTTTTTATTTAATACATAATATTTAGTCTAATCAAGACCATTAATTACCCCACATTTCATTCAAATAATAGCGTATTAAAATATTATAATAATTAAATTATGTTTTACCGTTGATTTTATCTAATAATATATTTTTTCACTAATTATTATGTTATTTTCTATCTTCTTCCAAGATATGTATTGTTATTTTTATTTAATATTTAATATTTAGTCAAATCAAGACTGTTAAATATTTTAATTTAGGATCAAAGAATAATATATTAAAATATTAAGATAATCGAGTTAAATTACTAAAATTAATATCTGTGGTAAAAACAAATGTAGACTTATAACTTTACTCAAAAGAAAAGAAAAAGGTATTGTCAAGGTCATAAAGACCATAACGCATTTGTCACGTTCAATACAAGTCTTCGCTTTAATGAGTTAATAGGCAAATCATTGGAAATTTTGTGGAAATTGTGTTAAAATTAGTGCGTTTTCGAGCCTCTAATGTATTTGGCATGATTAAAATTAATAATTTATAAATTGTAACATGTAACAGAAATTGTAAGTATTACATAAATATGTTAATTTGTAACTGGAATTAGTTATTCATAAAAAAATTAATTATAATTTATACCAAAAGTTATAGATGTTTAAAAAGTATTGTACTTTATATAGATGTTTAAAAAGTATTGTACTTTATTGCTAAAATTAGTAGTAGAAAGTTAAAAATTACTAGTAGCTTTAGCGAACACCCCCAATTATGAACTTTGATGGTGACTGGTCTCGCGACATATTTGTCAAGGTAACGCTTAGTTTTATTTTCTTTTTCTTTAATTTGTTTGAAATTTTTGTTAGGTTATTTGTGATAGCTTTTTATGTATATATTTATGTGTAACCTTATAAAATTAAAATAAAAAAATCACATGGAAAATGATTTTAGGAACTTGGTATGAACAAAATAATGACTTTTTCAATTGAAGTTGGGGGTAAGACAGTGATGTTATAGGGGAGTCTTAGCGCAATAGTAGAATTGTCACTGTATGACCTGGAGGTCATAGGTTCAGGGCGTTAAAACAGTCTCTTGCAAATGTAAGATTAGGCTGCGTACGTACTATAGATCTATCGTGGTATGTCCTCTCTTTAGACCTCGCAAACGCGAGAGCTTAGTACACTGAGCTGTCTCTTTATATTCATATATTTATACCCACATATAAATATACATCTTTTTTAAAAAAATTCGAGTCAAATAGTAATGATTCAAAGCAATTCTTTTTATATACTATTTTAGAAACCATTATCGATTGGAAAAAAAATGCAGAATCATGACTTTACCTAAAAGAAAGGACAAAGGTATTTTGTCAAAGACGTAGAGACTATGGGCCTGATTGGCAATTAGCTTAAAAGCTAGCTTTTTTATTTTTTTGCGTTTTTAGCTAAAAATCTAAATTGAATTCAAATTAGAGTGTTTGGTAACTTAATTTTTAAGCTAGTTTTTTTGAAGTTAATTGTTTGGATAAAAAGCTAGCTTTCTATTTTTTGTTCAAAGTAGACAATTTTACCCTTTTATGTATTTGATAATAACAATTATATTTAGGGGGTGTTTGGCAAAACTACTGCTAATAGCCTATAGACTATATCTTATAGTAGAAGTCGTGAGTGTTTAATAAAAGTTGTACCTTGTAACTGAAATAGAAGAAAAAATAATTGTAGTTTGTAGTAGAAGTTGTGAGTGTTTGAAATATATTGTAGTTTATAGTTAAACATAGTAGCATGAAACTAAAAGCAGAAGCTAAAAACTTTGCCAAACACCCCCTTAGTTGGTAGTGGTAGTAAATAAGTTATGAATAAGGAGTATTATTGTATTTTAAAAGTGGTGAAAATTTGAATAGAATATTTTAGGAGTTTGTGTTTTGATTTGACTTATTGGCTTTTTAACTTTGTAGCTTTTTTATCAAACAAGCAACCTTAACTTTTTGGCGTTTTTAACCAAAAAGCTAAAAAGTCAAGGTTAGCAATCAGGGCCTATAACGCATTTTGTCACATTCAATACAAGCCTCCACTTTAATGAGTCAATAGTGGGCAAGTCATTGGAAATTTTGTGGAAATTGTGTTAAAATGAGTGGTGTGATTATTGCATCCTTGAGCCTTTAATGTGTTTGACATTATTAAAATTAATAGTTTATATATTGTAACGTGTAACAAAAATTGTAATTGTTTGATAAATATACTAATTTGTAGTTAAAACTAGTTATTTACAGAAGAAAAATTAATTATAATTTATTGCAAAAATTATAACTGTTTGAAAAATATTGTATTTTATTGCTAAAATTAGTAGTAAGAAGGTAAAAACTACTCTTAGTAGCTTTTCCAAATATCCCAAATTATGAACTTTGATGGTGGCTTGTGTCGCGATGTATTTATCAAGGTATATAACGCCTAGTTTTATTTTGTTTGAAATTTTTGTTAGGTTATTTGTGATAGCTTCTTCTGTATATATTTATGTGTAACCTTGTAAAATTAAAAGAAGAATCACATGACAAATGATTTTAGGAACTTGGTATGAACAAAATAATGACTTTTTTTTTTGTTAAAGTTGGGGTAAGACAATGATATTATGCCTTGATATATATCATTTCTTGAAAATTGACGTGGGCCCAAATGCTATGTCAACAAAGCATTTTGAACTTTTCTCTTCTCACCTTCGACGAGTTGTCCAGCGAAAACAACTTTCTTTTGAATGGAATAAAAGAACTTGGGATCGTCAGTCTCTTTCTTAAAGATTGAGATGAGTCGATGTCGGTCGATGGCGTGAAAATGCTTCTTGAAGTTGAATTTCATTTGCAGGGAGAGCTAATGGTTGTTGGGTATTTTGGTTTGACATTACTTCACGCCCAAAACGAAGGGAGTTACGGCTGTCTGAGTTAAACTTGAGAGAGGATCCTCTGCCATGCAATGTTTTTGTGTAGTGCATGAAACGACATCATTTTGCTTAAAAAGAAATCGTTTTAATAAAATTTAAAACCAACACCTTATTAGAACAACGTCGTTTATGCAAAACGACGTTGTTTCATGCATTGCACAAAATTATTGCATGGTAGAGGATCTTTGTTCGTTAAACTTGGTGATGAAAATCTTTTTTTGTTTCTCGACGGTGTCACGCCCCAACATCAGGGTCACGCGAAATCCCACCAAAGACAGTTTGGAAAAATAAGATTTGCAGTTGGAAAACCCTCAACTCAAAAATATACATCATTTGGAGAAAAATTCCCGCAGTTTAACTCTCATAAACTGAAAACATGCAACTCATACATGAATAAGTATATCGCCCAAATGCGTACAAAACCAACCATCACAGACATTACATGTAAAAGTATATGTCAAATAAAATGGAAAACTACATCAAGTCTTCCATCTCCTCTGCGACTAAGTCAACTTCTCGTGCTCACCTGAAAAGGTTTTACAGCAAAATTTCACACCGTGAGTCGAAGCCCAATAGAACATAGACAGTAAAACTGTAAAGCAGGCTATGCAATCATAAGCATACGGGCTCAACCACAGGAGCCAAAAAGATTTTTCTTCTAAAACCACAAGTTTTATATCAGACTACCATGAGTCTCTAAAAGGTTTTATCTCATAAAACTCTACAAATTTGTCATCCTTCAAACTACGCATATCATCCAATCAGATATCATGCCACAGTTAAGGAAAAGCTGTAAAAAAATACAATAAGCTCCACTCAGGCCACACAGTCGAGGAGAAAAGATGTTGTTGGAAATGCATACTGAAAAGTCATGCTTTTTATGTATTTTATTCTAGATCCCTAGCATATTAATGAGAAACATTTGAGATAATTTTGCATTCGTGGTTTCATATTTATATTTGTGATATATGAATGCATAGTGCGTATATTCTGTCTAGTATTTAACTCGGTGCGTGCTGCACGGAAGATCAGGTCAATAGTTTTGACAGATTATACAGGTAGACTCACAATCGCAATGGACCCAGACATTCTATTGGTATGATTGTAATACATCGTTATAGTAGCTGGTCTTGGCTAGGTCGAATAGATCAAATTCAGGTTTTGAAAATTCAATGTTTGAGCTCGATGTCTTAGTACACTTGGAGTGTATTGAGCGGGATCAACGGGATGATCGATTCTATACTGACTATATGGATTGATCCGCATCCCGTATTATCATATATTGCACGAACTCTTAATCCTGAAGTAATTAATTAATTGTGTTTAGATAATGCACAATACTTTGAGTCATCAATGGCTGAGATTTCCTGCATGAGATCAACAATACCGATGAGTTGGGTACTGGCATTATTTTTCCGATGATTGATAATCAACTGACAGAAATCACGTCCGATTTAGGTTGAGGAGTTTTCCTTCGTGTGCTTTTCTTATAGGTTTGATTATGCTAAACCTGTACAGTGGATCTTCGGATCTGACATATCAAATGGTTAAGCAGTGCGGTTGCATGAAAAAGAAGATAATTAAATCGGGTTGTCAGTAACCTAATTTATTTATCGGGAATCTAAATCTTAAACGTGGGGAGAATTCAGTCCATTTGATAATTGGAAACTCAAGACATAATTTGAGTTAGGGCTAGGAGTTCAGTTAGTACCTTTAGTGGAATAAGTTCTGGTTCGTGCGAGAAAGGATCTAACTCGGGGATAGAGTTAGGGATATCCGATTTTCTCGTACGGTTAGCCCAAGTCATATACTTTCTCGTGATCCCTCACGTAGCCCACTACACGCACGAATTTTTTTCTTATTGGTTTCGATTATTATTTAATTTAATTAGAATGTTGGTTTTGCCGTCAGAGACATTCAGTGATTAAATTAAATAATGAGGGGCGTTTTTTATTTTTGGCACACCTAGGAATTACTTCCTAGGTGGCCGGCCCTAATAGGAGATAGTGGGTTTTATTTTTATATTAAGTATATATCTTCTTATATTTTTTTGGAAGGAGAATATATATACACTTAATATCCTTTTTGACATATGGCCATATATTAAAAAGTAGGCTCCATAAAGATAACCCTAACCCTAATCTCCTCCCATAGCCACCGCCCCTCTCTTGATTTGGAAATTAATTTTGCCTCTCTAGAGATAAGTGTGAGAAGAAACCAAAAGTGTAGAGAACTCT
>JAULJZ010196189.1:6841-20262 GCA_032270985.1 Heliamphora pulchella | reverse complement strand
CGACAGCTCCTAGAAGAGATTGGCATGCCTATGACGGAATCCACAAGGTTGTGGTGTGATAACCAGACAGCTATGCATATCGCTAATAACCAAGTTTTTCACGAGAGGACAAAGCATATTGAAGTTGACTGCCATTTTGTCCGTGAAAAGTGTCAGAAGAGTATTATATCATTGGGTCATGTGAAGACAACAGAACAATTCGCAGATATCTTTACCAAGTCATTAGTGGGACCACGAATTCATTATATTTGTAATAAGCTAGGCATGATTGACATCTATACTCCAGCTTGAGGGGGAGTGTTAGTGATATAGTATTATTAGATGTATGTATATAATATCTGTAGTGAGACCCGTTAGCCATAAGGGTCCATTAAGGTTTTGCTGTCCACACCTTTGTAATTATTATATATAGTGGACCTCTCTAATTGAGAGGTGAAGCCTTCTGATAATCTCTTATTCTTTTATTACATCTCCAACATCACTTGATCGGAAGGAAAGTAATGATTGGCCTTCAATGGAGCTTAGAAAGCTCAAAAAGGACTTCCATCACCAAACCCTAGGTCACACTTAAGTTCTAAAGAGAGAAAGGTATGAGAGAAATGAAGTCTAAACACTCCAATTCCGCACTTTAAAAACCCCTCTGGCACAGACCGCTCGATCGGTCAAAAGACCGCTCAAGCGGTCCCTCGCTGGAATTGCCACCGAGAAAGGGATATGTATCTAAAAAAAACAAATTTTGTTTCGACGCTCCACAGCTCGTTCAATCAACCCTCGATAATTAATTTTCATGCATAACAAGAACATAATTACCATCAACAATTATATTCGTGATTGAGTTTTAAATTCTTTCCCGTCACAACACGTTAATTCGCAAGGTTTAATCAAAAGTTTCAAATTAAAAAGGAATCGGATCCCTACAATCCTCCTCAAAAATAAATCTACATAATAGCATGGAATGGACTCAATCTTGTAGCAACAAGATGAACCGGCAGTTGAGTCGCGAAAGGGCTGCTTGCTTAACCGAATTATATTATTAATTAGAATAATAATAGATATATAATATTCTATATCCATCTATAAAGAATAAGACAAAAAATATATAAATAAATAAAATCATTTTTTGGCTAGCTGCTTCAGCATCAGTAGAGAAAGCAAGTAATTTTCCACTATGGCAGCATACACGGCAGAGAGATTGGGTGCCCTTGACATTTGTGTATCATACTAGTGCACTATTGGGCTTAATATCTATTCTCTTAGTTTCATAGACCCCTTCCTACCAGTAGGATAGGAATGACAAAAACAAAGAACCAAGCGCGTAGGATAAGGATAGAGAGGTCGGCACTTAGAACTTAGATCATCTCATTCCAGATTTTTTTCAATGAAAATATTTTCATATCTTCATCTCGACAAAAAATAAGAAAAAAATAAGGATCAGGATTGCTATTGAATATATTCTTGTCTCCAAACTTGTGATTGATGTAGGTCAAAGACATGTTGGACTTTAACACTGAGTTAAACCTCCAATGCAGTTTGACATGATTTTTGACATGAACTTAAGTGGCTGTTATGATAATTACTTTCATGTCACAAGATAATTCACACAATCAAAAGACTAAGAATTCTCAATATATTAACAAGATGCCTAGAACAATGAGCCTCCTCATGGAATCCATCAGAGCAGTGCATATTCACTGATCAACACTACAACCTTTCTGTTTTACCTCATCAATCGTTTATTATTCACGATCTATGAATGAGATGCCTAGAACAGCTCCTCATGGAAGCCATAAGAGCAGAGCATATGCAGTGGTCAGCTCAATTAAATACTAACCCTTCTGTTTTACGTCATCAATATTTTTTATCCAATGATCATTTGTTTATTTTTTCATATTTCATGGATCCCCATCTTCAGTACCTTTTGAGATGGGGAAACACTGAATCCTGTAATTTTTTTTGGAGAGCCATGTATATCTTGAAGTGTAGAGACCCATTACTCCTAGACCAGTAACCAATGGGCCTACCAACTGGGCCCCTATGGTTTGTGGACTCAAGTGCACCATTAACGTCCATTAACAAAACTTATAAATTGACCATATGCCCTCATCTTCTATTTATCACATATATGTAGATACACTCACCTTTATATACATAATAACACAGACGAGTGACACCATGATTTTCAGAAACTCCTCAACTTTCCCCATCCACTGTTAATGTCAGTAAGAAAAGTTATATTATATAAGTGCATTTTATGTATAGAATACTTAAACAAAAAAATTAAAAATGATCATACATACATATATGTATACATGTATAACAGATGTAGATAATTTATTCCTCTTGGGCTTTTATTTGTTTTGGCAACAGAATTGGGCTTGATCGTTGAAACGCTGGATTGCTAATTCTACAAGGATGAAAAACATTTTTTTAGGGCATAAGCAAACAGGCCACTACCACATATGACCATTGCTAGCTATAGCCCAACAATTCCACATATAGCCACATATGGATGAAAACAAACAAGCCATTAGCGATTTCAAGCCAAATTCAAATTTTTGTTGGAAAATGGGCTTGCTTTCATCATGATTTATGATCAACAAAAAGGAACAAGCAGCATTTTTTAGTATGGAAGGATAAGAAGTCACTTGATATCCTTCCTTGAAACTAATACTTCAGGAACCCATTGGAGATTTAAGCCAAACCTACAAAAATTTCTTCTGGTAAAATACATCTTTCTTTCCCATTTTAAGCGGCCTCCACAAGTAGCAGATGCACAATTATGAAGAGAATAGCAAGTGATAGGCAATATACAAGCAGCAGCTGCACGAGATTCAAATTTTTGTTTCTTTTCTTTTTTATATATTTTTTCTGTGAAGGCAGTGACAGATCAGATCTGAATATTTTTTTTCAGTGGAGGCAGGGTTGGGTGTGTGAGGTGTTGAGAGAGGAGGAAGGGTGGCGGTAGAGAGAAAAACAAGTGAGAGATGAAAAAAAGAAAAGAGTGGCATCTTTCTGAAAAGTTGAAGATTTTACCAGGGGATTAAGGTCAGATTTTGGAGGGAAAATGAATTTTGAAGTAGTAACTTGTTAATTTGGACTGAAAGAATAACGGTGCACTTAAGTCCACAAACCATAAGGGGTTATATGGTTTATGAAAGATTTTCATGTGGTCATGTAGGCAAGTTGCAATGGGCCAAACTACCAGAGGGCAAAGTGAATTTAAGTATTTAACCCTAAATTCAACTTAGTAGAAAGTTGGTGATTCATTATATATTACTTTATAATATTTTAACCCACTGATGTGGGAATGTCGCAGTCTCTTCCACTATAATACACAACACACTTGTTGGGCCAAATAACCCAATAACTTCCCATGGCTGACCAACAAGAGGTTATATGCAATCATAAAGTAGCCTATAAGCGGGCACATGGCACTACCCTGAGACCTCTACCACTCTTTGATGCCTCTACTCCTCTGCCACGCTACTACGAAGCCCGTTGTGGGCTAAGAGCCAACTCTAATACCACGTAATGACCATATGTTATTCGTGCAGTAACGTGGGAAAATAAGTCTATCAATGCGGTCCAAAAACTTATGTTTTGATTACTTAGTAGCAAAATAATGATGCATTACATATAACTTCACAATTTTCCAACCCACCAATGTCGGATTGTTGAATGAAGTGTAGAAAGAAATTTGATACCAAAATGTCAAAGAGCTTGTAAGTTGCAATACACCTCTTACAAATTTTATGTGAAGAAGATATCAAAACCAAAAATTAGAAGAGAAAAAGTAAACCATATACTCTTTATCGCTAAGTTGCAATATAAGGGGAAGGAGGAAGTCCAAAATGGTTGAAAAAACAGCAAGGCGGCACAATCCAAGCACCACATACAAACATCCACAGGCTAAACATGGAGAAATAGAAGCAATGCAAGTAACTTTTTCTTTTCATTTTATGGATCATTGCACCCTAAGTTTGGTATTCATAGTCATTATCAACTCATACGACTGCATGCCATGCATTGAACAGGGACCAAAAACTTGGATGTAATGACAAAATACATACATATATACACACACACACAGGCATGACCAAATGAGTTCAAATTAATTCACTCTGTTCCGTTACATTGTTTCAAGTGCTCCAGCATTGTTTCTCAAATGGTTCTTACAAAATCTCAATATTCTCTCCATGTAAAAATATTTCGGCCAACCTGTCTTTATATCTATGTCATGCATTCAAAAAGAAAAATTTACCTAAATATACTTGGGCGAATGGGCGCCTTTCTTTTCGCATTAAACGTATAATAATTGGCATTAAACTGATGGATATTGAGGAAAATTATTGTTATTATATCTTGTAAACCATCAAGCCACAATGCCAATTATGAAGACACTGTCACCACATTTCAGTATGTACCTTGTAACATGGCGGTGTTCTTTGAAAATTGCTAATACCATATTGATTTACGCTTTGAAACGCACTTTTCAAAACATGGTGCACCTTGGTACTAAAACTGTAAATTTTCTAATCCAAAGAAATTCCATAGTTTTTCCTATTTATTTCCTTAATGTGTCCCTTAGGAGAAAAAACTATCAAATATAATAAACTAAAATATGTTATTGATAAAGCAGAATGGCAAAAATATATTCATGTACTCGACCCCAATTTATTACACAAAGTTATAGCAACACAAAATGTAAAAAGAATTGGCCATAATTCTACTCAAAATGTGTTCTTAAATGATTAATTTGAAAAACAATAGACTATATGTTTGATTAGATGTTGGAAGAAATTTGCTTGTGTTTAGAAGAAACTTATATTCAAACATTGCAATTTATCAGGAGTTTCATGACGCTCTATTTTCTCAAAGGCACTAATTCAAGGCGATTTATTACTAATGTAAAAATTGTGTAAAAGACAAGGACATAATTAGAAGTTTAAATAGATACTCAAATCACCCTCTCTCCATGGTAATTGTCAGAAAATAGGATACTGATACAACAAAAATATGAATATCATCCGCCGATTAAAAGAATGCAACATAATAACAACCAAAATGTTTTCTATAATATAAGTTATATAACCATATAATTTTATTAGTACACTCTGTATGTTAAAAAATTACAACTATATCAAAAAGAAAAATCCAAATCTCGGCCATTGTGTAATGGGAATTAGAAACCGGACTCTTGAATTTTTTTCCAGCACTAGCAAATGCTAAAAAAAATCATTGATAAGTACTTTATGTTGTTATTTATCACATTTTGAATACTTGCAATAGTTGTTATTTATCACATTTTGGATGCTTGTAATAATTTTTAAGCAATACCGTGGCACTTAAAACATGTTATTTTATAGTTATATTGAGTTTTATGTTGCTTTTGAGGCCAAAAAATAAAGAAACTCACTTGATAAGCAAATTTCACCTTGTAGGATGATGCAAAAATAGGCCAATATTGTTTGGTATAATGATGCAAATAATACAACAATACTAGCTGCTAGAACATGCTCTAACCAAATTTTTTGAATTCAGAAGAAAATATGCCATAATGGATTGTCAATCACGTGGAATGCAAACTCCAATTAAAAATTCAATAACAAATTAACAATTTTTAAGCTCTGAATATTTAAAGTATTTCAAAAAGAGGTAACAATAGAGAGAAAGGAGAAAAATAAGTGTAAAATGTGACCTAATAGAAGCCGTATTGGCCGTATCAATTAAAATATTGGTTGTATCGGCCGATACAGGCTGATAAAACAATGATTTGAAATTGTATCGACCATATTTGTCCATATAATTTAATTTTCTGTAGCAATGATACAAGCATGTGTATCCGAAACGGAGGCTCCAGATACCGTTATGTAACAGCCGGTACATAATGGTACCGATGATATTTAAAACCACGATTCATTGTTATTTCGCGTTATAAAATAGTGCTTAATGGAAAATTTCTGTAACCACTTTCCAAGAAAAAATCTTCTTAGCCACAATATTTCCTAGTGAAAGTCCATTTTAGTTTTTAAGAAGAGAAACCACATCTCAATTCACCAAATGGTCCTTAATTGCTTCATAACTAACCTGTCATAACAATTCCTTATCATTCTTTTGATTTTATTTGTTACCCTGACTGCAACCTTTAAAAGGAGGATTTTCTTGCAGGTTGGCAATGGGGGGAAGGCCACGTTTTGGCATAATCCTTGGTGCATTCACTTACCTCTTAGAGAGATTTTCCAAGACCTCTTTTGCATGGCTAGCAATGCTAACTCGAGTGTAGAGGACTATTCGCGGTTTCCAACATTGGTATTGTATGGATTCCCCCATTCACAAGGGCTTTTAACGCGGGTGTAGAGGACTATTTGCGGTTTCTAACATTGATATTTTATGGATTCCCCGGTTCATAAGGGCTTTATAGGATTCAGAGATCCAACCAATAGATGCATTATACGGAGTTCTAGAAAACCTTCCTATCAGGAAAAATACACGCATGAGGGGTCTTCCAAACAAAAATGTTCATCAAAATCATACAATCATTAGTTGATTGGTGATGTTGCCAACTGTAGACCAAATAAGATTACGTTTGGTAAGAACTTTCAGTCATGCATAACAAAAAGCAGTTCGTACAAAGATGGTGCCACAAGGATGTGATCCATGTGAATAGATGAAAAGAATGCACAAAAAAAACATAAGTACATTCTTTATGCATAGGAGGAAGCCATAATCTTATACTTAATTTAAGGATTTATTTATTTTTCCTTTTAAATTTCAAATTTTTCCTTAATTCGCTTGATTCTTAATTGGGTTTTCCCCATAAATATAGACTTGATGATGTAATAGGAATATAGTATTATATTTTTTTTTCCTTTTCCCATAACACTAAATTAAAGTTTTACGTACCTGTACATACTTTAGGCATATGAGGAAGCTGGAATCTTAGACTTAATTTTAGGGTTTATTTATTTTTCCTTTTAATTTCATTTGTTTCCTTAATTTGATTGTTTCTTAGTTGCATTTCTAACCTATATTGAAGTTTTCCTTACCTTTCTTCTTCCCTCCAAATAAATGTTAATCAAGACCCTGTTGCACTAGGTATAGGTGTATTTATATTGAAACTAGATTTTAAAACTTTTTACAGAGGTATAATTTCAAAGGAGTTTTACTCATATGTGTAACAAGTACAATAACAAATTTTGCCAAAATTAAATGTAACCCCATTAAGTAGATCGTCCTATATTAAAGTAAACAAAATGATAAAAGCATATAACACATACAATAGAAACAAGCAACAAATTGAAAATAAATCATGCTAATCATGAAGAACAAAGAAAGATACTTACAGATCAGCCAATAGCATCAATTAGGACAAGTCTGAACAAGAAACAACCAGAAGTGCAATTATGCATAAATGTACCTTCTTGAAACACCAGCAAAGCAATGCACCAACACAGCCCCTTTATTTCGACTCTCCTCAATAAAATCCAAACACACATCCAAATAATCCAACAAATTCTCACTTTCCATATCTCTAATTGGCACTGCCATCCTCACCAATTTCAAATCCTTGCCTGCATACTCCAATGAATAAAGAAGCTTCTCTGGCAATAGTGAACTTTTGGAACTGTCACCTGAATCATCCTCAGGCCCTGAGCCCCCAACATACACCTTACGAATCTCTTTGGTAGGGATCAATATATCTTTACGCCATTCGGAGAAAAATGTTATTGATGCCGAACTAAGGATTGACAGTACATGAGTGATTTCCTCACTACCGTTCTGAAGAATTTCTGCCGCATCGCTAATGTTGCCAATAAATAAGTGCTCGCGTACCAGATACGGCATATCACACGGTCAATACAGCTCTAATAAGAAGCCTAGATTATCGTTTGCCTGTCAAATTTCATATACAAATATCTTCTCACCATCACAGCATAAATGTGATTTAAACTTCATATAAAAACTGATAATACATAAATCAAAGATTTTCTAGACATTCCGGCAAAACCAAATCTATTAAAGAAATATTAACTTACCTTGTGTATTATATAGATGGTCAGAAAAAGGAAGCAAATAAAAGAACTATCTCGCTATCCTGGACTAAATTTCCTCAAAGATTTCACATCAAACAAATGATATTATAGAAACTGAAGATTTTCGCTGGATTGCAGAATATATTCAAAGAAACTATGTATAAAGTGAGATTAAAAAGGAACAAAAGCAATAACAACAAAAACAACAACAACAAAATTTCAAGCACTAAGTTTCCTGTAGTCCGGTTGCCAAAACCCAATCATTGGAATATTACGTTGATTTATTGTTGTTTTCATTTTCTCAGGTTCAAAAACTGAAAACCTTCAACATGGAAATTTTAATTAGCTACGTTTTCCCGGCAACCAAACAAAGACAGTCTTTCTATGAAAAATTGAACTCATTTTTTTTGTTGTTTTCATTTTCTCGGGTTCAAAAACTGAAAACCTTCAACATGGAAAATTTAATTTCTTTTACTTAGCTACATTTTCCCGGCAACCAAACAACCACTGTGGTCTTTCTATCAACAATTGAACTCAGATTCTAAAACACGGGTTACAAACCTACAATAAAGTACTAGGAGCAACCATTTCTATATATGATGTATGTACACACACATATATATAATCAAATTGAAACAAGTAAATAAGAATAATCAAATCGTACTCGAACCTCAAGCACTAAATTTCCCGTAGGCAGGTTGCCAAAACCCAATCATTGGAATATTAGGTTCATTTATTGTTCTTTTCATTTTCTCGGGTTCATAAACTGAAAACCTTCAGCATGGAAAATTTAATTTCTTTTACTTAGCTACGTTTTCCCGGCAACCAAACAAAAACTGTGGTCTTTCTATCAACAATTGAACTCCGATTCCAAAACATGGGTTACAAACCCATGGGTTACAAACCCAGATGGGATCTGCTATATATAGGCACGTATCCAAAATCTTGGAAATTAAAGATAAGAAACACAATATATGATATGTATATATATACATATACAATCAAATTGAAACAAGAAAAATAATCATAATCAAATCGTACTCAAACCTGAAATTAGATTTTCCGGCGAGTAAAGTGTTGTCTCCGGTGATTGAATTGAACCTCCGTCTCTCTCCCCTGCGCGTTTATCTTTGTTTCATCGGTTGCAGGCTGTGAATTTATATATATATATATTTCCAGAATCTTTTTTTTTTTACAACTTTTTGTTTGGACTAGCTTTGTTTTACGATTTTTTTTTATTTTTAGTAAAAAATTTTAACATTAACTTAAAATTAGTGTACTTTCTAAAATTCACCTGTCATAAAGAAACAAAAAAATAAATTTTTTTATCAAACTCTAAAGAAAATTCAAATAAGACCGAAAATAGCCAACTTAAGTAGGTTTGTTAGCTTTTTTTTTTTAATTTTTTGTTTGTAGTGACTTTTCTAAAATTTGGTACATATTTTTTAGAATTCCCTCGATACAAAGAACAACAAGAATAAAAAAATTAAAAAAAAAAAAAAACACAGCTTAAAAAAAAGCCTCTTGGCTTTTAAAAAAGTCCAAATATAGGCTAAGAATTTTTTTTTGGGATAATATTTTTAAAATAACTTTTTTAGTTTTTTATTAAAATGTCCAATATATTTATATTTTTATCTTAAAATTATAATATTAAAATATTCGTATAATATTTTTATAATATTGAGAATATGGTTTGAGTTTGTGACGCTCCGTCCTCCGGGCACGTTGGAACATACATAAATATAAATATAGAAACATACTAATCATACTATAAAAAAAGAGTGTTATGGCCTTGCAAATTATTTCAGTTCTTAATTATTTCTCATGTTTTGGGATCTTGTGGAGTTAATACATTGTGCAAAATGGTTATTTTACCCTATTTATAAAGTTTTTTGATTTTTAACTCATTATTTTATAATATTTACTTCGTTTAGAATGTTGGGAGACTCTCCGGGTGCTAGGATTTTATTGCCCATGTTTTGAACCTTTTTAGAGTTTTTGGGCCGAACTTAGGGATTTCGATTTTAGTTAGGGTTATGAATTTCTTCTGACTATCCGTCACTAACACTTAAGATTTGGGCTGAGTCTTTACACGGGTCGTTGTCAATCAAGTCGTTACAACTAGGATTTGTACCGAGTCGTTATAGAGTTTTTAATTGAGAGTATTATAAATATTTTACTCAAAAAAAAGTTAATGCATTATTATGCATATAAATTTTTTTTTTAAATAGTTAGCTTTTTAGATAAAGCAAATAGTATAACTTAAAAGTACATTGTAGCAATTATCCAAACAGGGCCTAAACTGTAAGATTTTTTCTTATTTTTGTTTTTTTAATTTTTTTTATCTTTTAATTGAAATTTTTAATATTTTGTTTTGTCTCAACGACTGAAAATTTTTAAAAAATATTAAGTACAAAATTAAGTAGCATATAATTTGTTTAATTAGCTTATTTTGTTTTATTTTTATTTTTTTAATTTTTTTTATATTTTGTTCAAATAATTTTCTTTTCACCTCGTCTCAACAAAGCTTAAAAAATGTATAATAAATCTATCTAAATATAAAATTATTATAAAAATAAAAATAAAATAAACAAATAAGCAAATAAATAATTATCCAAACGATAAGTATGGCCATTTATGTCTGTGAATCTATCTAAGCTAGATTAAAATAAATTAAATTTAATGTTATTTATTTTGGTCAATCTTGCTTATTTTTGTTTTTAATAAAAAAATTTATTTTTTCATTAAATTTTTTTTATTTTTTCGGTTTGTCTCATCAAGACAATTCAAAAAAATAAAAAAAATTTAATCAAATGATAAAAAATAAAATTCAAGAAAATAAAAATAATTAAAATTTATACAATTTAGCGCAAACAGGGCCATACACTTATTTGGCTGAACAAACAAAGCAAGATTGAAACCCGATCAACCGCTTTTAACCGAAATTCAACCACTTGTGTGGATTTAATAATTATATGAGATTGAAGAGAAATTGGGATAAATATGTCAATTACCCATTTAGCCCTCAACTAAACCACGTTAATTATTCCATGAGTCCATTTTCTTCAATTTTATAATCGTTAGGTTAGAGTTTTTTGAGTTTCTTGATTAGGTAAGTTCTACTTTTAACTCAGGGCGTGTTTGGGATAGTTTTTAAGTAGGTTTTTTGGGCAAAAAACATATCAATTTTTAAGTTGTTCTGTTTGGTTTAAAAAAAATTAATTTTTTTTAATTTTTTCTTTTAAGAAAAAAGTCAATACATATCCTAAACACCTTAACTTTTTTCAAAAAAAATTATTATAATACCATTATTTAAAAAAATCAACCCTCCTAAAAAAACAAAAAAACAGTGTTAATATTCTAAATACTGCAACTTAAAAGTTAAAAATAAAGACATTTTAGACATTTCAATAAAAAATCCAAAAACAAAAAAGCTAAAACAAAAAAGTATCCCAAACAATATAACTTTTTTTCTTCTTCTTTTTTCTAAAAAATTATACCTCTTAAAAGCCAAATTTTAAAACATCCCAAATAGACTCTCACTAAGAGGCATTTTTTAAAGTGAATGAACAAAATTGTGTGTGTCACGTGATGTGATTATGTAGAACAAATAATATTTTGATACAAATCTCATTTGGTACCACTTTATTTGGTGCTGCGTGTGAGAACTCTGATTTCACTGTGTGGCTCTACATGCTAGAGAATAATATAAGGAATACAAATCTCATATTGTCTGGCTAAAGTCTTTTGGTTCACGTTATGAAACAAATTCTACTCTCAATCCACCAAAGAAAACTTTTTTAAAGTAAAAGAACAAAACTATGCACACCACGTGATATGATGTGGAACAGACAATATTTTGATGTGAAACCTTGCCAAATGAGTGATCTCTCTTTGATTGGCGCCGTCTCTGAGAAGCTTAGCTCTACCGTACGATCTCGCATGTTGTGGAATAATATAAGAGATATAAATCACATATCGTCTAGCTAAAGTCTTTCAATTCATTTTATAAAGTGAACTCTACTTTTAACCCACTTAGATGACTTTTCCAAAATAGAAAAACAAAATTATTCATTCACGTAATGTGGTGCAAAGTTAATAATATCTTGATAGGGACAAATGTATTATTTATTGCTATTTTTTTCGTTTAATTCTAATTTCTTTGAAAACTTAATTAACCATAAAGGGATTTATATATTTTATCATATTTTTTTGATATTGTATTTTATCATATTTAATCCTATATACATATTATTAAATCAAATAACATACAAGTTAGTCATAAATTATCGTTCCCCAAATTAAACACAATTAAGTCCATAACAACTTATAGTACCGTTAATTCAATTTATGCTAATCCATATAATAACATTTTCTAATTCTATTTAAATAGTTAGCAATAATTATTTAGCTGTCAACTAGGTTTAGTTATTTTTTAAGTAAATAAGAATAATTATTGTTTTATAAATGGAAATAAGTTTTTAACCGTTGAGATATTTCTCAGTTTAAACTTAAGAAATTAATCATTAGAAATTAGAAATTTACAATTAAGGAATTTTTTAATTTGAAAAATAAAAAATTAATTTTAAAACTAAGAAATTTCTCAATTTTGAAAATGAGAAATTAGGTTTAAATAGAGAAAACTAAAAGAAATTTCATACGTTTTTAAATTGAGAAATTTTCTATTTTAAAAAAAAAATTTATAAAAATTTTAGGTTTTATTATGTAACTCCCCGATCTTTCATATGGCAATGATATTGTCCGTTTTCGGTAAAGTTCTCGCGGTTTTGTTCTTTCCAAGGGGAACACACTAACCCTTCACATGGTAACGATATTGTCCGTTTTGGATAAAGTCTTCACGAATTTGTTATTCCTAGGGGGTCACTCATCCTTGCATTGCTCCCACCAAAGTACGCTTAACTGTGGAGCTCTGTTAGGGTATCTACCACTTGAGAAAATGCATCGTTGCTATGTAGGGTCTAATGTTTTTTTCTTTATAACTCAAGAACTCCATCTCCCTTTTCGATGTGCGATACCAGGATATTACAATCCATCTCTCATAGGGCTGCACGTCCTTGTGCAGTAGTCTGCCAGCTCCGGTAGCCTACCAGTCCTTATCGACCTGCTCACTTAGTAGCCAGCCCACGTGTCACGCGAGATGACAGGTATGGGAGAGCAAAAATCCGACAACCCGCGCCAACCCGACCGCACCCGACCCGAATGTTTGCTAAACGGTCGGATAGATACTTGGATTGGATCGAAAATGGGTGGGAAAAATGTAATTAGATCGGGTTGCGGGTCGAGTTCGGGTGACACTCCAAAAATTGTCACACACACCCGAACCGACCCAAATTGAGTAAAGGACTCCAGGCTCAACAAATCACATTT
>JAULJZ010196168.1:0-20266 GCA_032270985.1 Heliamphora pulchella | reverse complement strand
GAACTCTTCTTTGATGAGTTTCACTCACTCACTCAAAGGTTAAAGGGTGACTCACTCTTGATTACAATAAATGAGATACAATAAATGAAGAACACTCGCTCTCTTTACAAGATTGATTTACAATAAATGAAAGAGTAAAGAGAGATGAAGAACAAAAACTGGAGTTGCAGCAATAAATGTGAGCTTGATGATTTCTGAGATTAATTTGAGTAATGGAACAGTAAATGCAAGTCTTCAACCTTCTTAAATACTGATAAGTAACTCCTTATATAAGTTCTTGTGAGTTCTTGACCGTTGGAGGTAGGTGGGAGTAATAAATGCCAAAAATTCAGCCGTTGAGATATGTCGTATTTTGAATTTTCGTCTTTAGAGTCGACACAAATAGCTTTGGTATCGATACAAAGTGTCTAGAGCAAGGATCTTGAAGTGGTTGGGTCGACACAAATTCTACACTTTACCTTCCAACGTTCTAGGGTCGACACAAATGAATCTGGTGTCGACTCGTTTGAAACTTCAGCATCCAGAGGAACAACTTTGTATTGACTCAATTTGTCTTTAGTGTCGACACTAAATCTCTGCAAGAAGTCTCGGTACTTTTGTGTCGACACATTTGATCTTTGGGGTCGACACCAAAATTCTGCAGTCAGTTTCGGTTATTTTGTGTCGACACAAATCTTCTTGGGGTCGACACCAAAGTTTTGCAGACAGGCTCGGGACTTTTAGGTCGACACGATTTGTATGCATGAGGTCTCGGTTGTTTTGTGTCGACACAATTCCCATTTATGTCGACCCAAACTTTCGAAAATCAAAAGTGATGATCACTTTTGTGTCGACACAAAATACGTTTGTGTCGACTCAAAATAAATCCTGGGCACTTCGGCGCTTTTGTGTTGACACAAAACTAGTTTGTGTCGACACTAACTTTTTGATACCTGAAAATCAACTTGTAAAACAGTTAGGATGTCAAACCATTTAATCAAAGGGTGTTGACACACTTGATATGCTTCAAGTATACTTTTTCTTAAAAGTGTTTGACTTAATTTTCAATTAAGATCAACACAAAATATTTTATTTAAAGAATACTTAAGTGTTTGAGCCTTTTGAAATAAAAGTCAGTTCTTTTTTGCTAAGGTGTCAACTTTGATTGTTCAAAATGTGTTAACACTTTCATTTTGGAAATATAAAATATTATTTATTTAAAATCATTTATTCTTAAAAAATGAATTATGAAAATCATCAAAATCAAATTAAAAAGTCCTTAAGCTAACAACTATTTTTTTTTTTCACTTCTTTTTTTCTTTGTTTCTTCTGGCTTATAATCTTATTTTTTATTTTCTTTTCATACATTGCAATATTATATAATTTATAGACTATTAATAATAAATAAAATTAATAAAATTACAAAATAAAAAAATATAATGTATAATTTATATACGAGAATGTCATTTTGTAATCTTATGAAATAAGTAATCAAAATTAAAATATAAATAAAATAATATAAAAAAAAATAGAGAAAGAATAAATAAAAAGTAAAATTGAAACTGAACCATCTTTAATATTTTTGTTTAATAATTTATTTTTTTAATACTAATCTAACTGTGCCTACGTTTTTATAACCAAGTCAATCTTAATTTTATTATTTCAAATCCTCCAAAAATAATTTGAAAGCCGAAGGAATGACTTTTGGGTGCAGATTTTTCTGTTGGCTGAACGTGACGGCCAACACTCTTAAGCCTGTTCAGGATAGTTTTTTAAATTTGGTTTTTAATAGATTTAGTTTTTTTTAAAAAAAATAAATAAAATAAAAGTGTTTGGAATAATTTTTTATAATAGTTTTTTTGTTATTTTTTTTTTTTTTATTGAAATAATTTAAATGCTCGTATTTTTAGCTTTTAAGCTATAGTTTTAAAATATTAGCACGATTTTTTTTATTTTTGTGAATAAAGTTAATTTTTTATGTAAATATAATATAATAATTTTGTTTGAAAAAAATTAAATTATTTGAAATATGTATTAATATTTTTCATTAAATTATGAGACAAAAAAATTAATTTTTTAAAAATCAAATAATACAATTTAAAAACTAATTTTTTAATAAAAAAATTAGTTTAAAAGTTAGCCTTGACCAGACTTGAGCCAACGAGCTAAACACGACACAGTGGCTAACTACCAAAGCAAGGGAAACACGTGCCGACTAGGAGCGTGGCTTTAGGCCAGTAGGAAAACGACGTTTTGGCTTTCCGTAATTTTAAGGCACTTGGAAAGGAATTTAAAAATTTCCTCTGAATTTAAAATAAAAAATTTAAATTTAATTATGTGTTTTGTGAACCATACTACAAACACATCTAAATTATTAATTTTGAATTTTGAATAAATTTTTTAAAAGTATTTTTTGAATTTGTAGTAGGTGTGGTCATGGGTCGGGGATCGATTTGGGATTTAATTCAAAATTGATCCGGTGAATTTTAAAATATTGAACCCAGAATCGAATTATTCATGCTTTAAACCCAATCCAACCCAATCCAAATAAACTCGAATTGATTCGGGTTGAAATCGCTATTTAATTAAATTAAATATTTTTTTTAATAAAATATTTTAAAGTAATAATATATGCCTTACTTTATGAGTGGTTTAATTTTTTGTATAAGATTTCAAGATGAGCATCTTAAATTTTATTTTTTTTATTTTTAATTTGCACATTTTAACTATAACTAATAACACAAATAATATAAATAATAATTTTATGTAATTTATATATTATTTTTCGAGTCTCGGATTAAATCGGTTTTAAAATATTTTAATTCGAGAACCAAATTAACTATATTAATTTAATATTTTTAAGACTCATGATTTAATTCATTACTTGACATAATCGAATTAGCTCACCTCATAAAGTTGGTTTAATATTTTTAAGACTGATAATTTAATTCTAGTTTGTAAAATTGTTGTTTAGCTTTTATTCCCCCTAAACTTTTTTTCGATTGGCTTTCAAAATATTCACGTTTTCCTCTTCCCTTTCCGCCTTCCTCTTCTCAAACTCTGCCTTTACTCTCTCTGAAACCAAGTATCAACCATGAGTATCAGGATTACCGACTACGAGTTACCCGACCTAACGCACAACCTTTACGATGTCTACTTCTTCGACGACCGGATCCACACCCTGGTCACTCACACCCCCACTTTCGTCGACTCTTGGATCTCCGAGATCGAGAGCATCCACAGCCGCCGCCTCCACAGCCTCATCGTCGGCCTCGACGTCGAGTGGCGGCCCAACAACCGTTGCCACGAGAATCCAATCGCCACCCTGCAACTCTGCGTCAGCCGCATCTTCCAACTAATCTACGCCCCCTCCATCCCCCAATCCCTCTTTGCATTCCTCGACAACCCCATGTGCACCTTCGTGGGCGTGGGAATCGACAGCGACGTCGAGAAGTTGGCAGGGGACTACGGTTTGTCGGTGGGTACCTCCGCTGATCTTCGCTCCTTGGCGGCCCAAGAGAACGGAGTCGGGGCGTTCCACAACGCGGGGTTGAAAGAACTGGCTAGACAGGTGCTTGGGAAAGAGATTGAGAAGCCCAGGAGTATTACGATGAGTAGGTGGGACAACGAGTGGCTCTACCCTGCCCAGGTACAGTACGCTTGCATTGATGCTTTTCTTCCTTTTGAGATCGGAAGGTGCTTGAATGCTATTGGGCATTAGATATTAGGACAAGTACTATCGCCTATCGGGTTTAAATTTGTAAATGCATTACGCCCTTTTTTTCTTCTTTAGCTTTTCTTCCCGATTGTGAAGCCGTAGTAAGTAACTGTGTGGAGAACTTACATTTTGATTTCAATTTCACTAGGATGTGTTTGATTATTTCAGTTTTTGTTTGCTTCTGGCTTGATCGATGTGTTCTGTGAAGATGATTTCTGATTCAGCGCCTGGGTCTATGATAAATTGACAATGACACTATCATTTTAAATATGTATACCTTTTGTCTGTTCTTGTGTGTTTTTTATTTGGGGTAACTTACATTTTCAATCCTTCAATAATGGAACTTATGGGATCTTTCCCACTTTGGTCCTTAAAAGAATTGTTTCTCAATTTAATTCTTGAACTATTTCCCTTTTCTAATTAAGTCCAATTAGAGATAACCGTAAACCCTAAAAAGTATTTTTGGTATTTCTAAACAGTATTTGGGTAAGTTTGTTTGAGGGATATGGACTATGGGATTGGATATCATATTATGCGGGTTTAGATATGGTGTTTGAAAAGCATAACCATCCGGATATGATATCAAAAATAAAGGGTATATGCTGGGGTATATATTAATGGGATGAGGGAGTTATTGTATATCCTCTATGGTTAAAAAGGCAGTTTTGACCCTATTTAGTGTTGCCCTGCTTTTTACATTTCAATTGACAAGTCTTTGGTAGAAAAGTAGTAGTTTGGAGACACCCAAACTAGTCCCAAACCCACAGATTCATCAGATTCACAACTTGGCGACATCAAAATCACACAGCTTCAGATATGCACCTTTTTCTTCTTACCATCCCTATTTCTCCCTCATCTGATGCTTGCCCTCTCTCCCTGAGTTTCACTTTTTCTTGATTTGTGCTTTAATAACCACAATCCCATGACAAGAAAAATATTAAAAACAAACATAACTGAACTCTTTTTGTTTTCATACGCAAGTGTTTGAAAGGAATTTATTTGTGTGGTACATAGAATATACAGTTGACATCCCTTTTTGCCTATTATTTAATTCAATTCGTTGATCAAATGTGAGAATGGTAAATTGGGTAAATTTAAGTTTGCATGAGGGCATAAATGTCAAATGTTAATTTTAACCCCCTATCTCCATATCAATATTTACTTGTTTTTAGAAAAAAACAAACATGGTTTATGGATATTATAAAGGATTATATATTCAAACTTATATCCATTGAATTGTATATCTAGCTTTGTTATCAGAATTGTATAATTTACGATACGTAATGTACGATTCGGTTCGATACATCTTGGAATCAATTATTATTAGTGGGGTGAATCGGCGAAAGTAAGAATAGTATGATTCACGATACGTATCATACGATTCGATACGATTCAGTTCGATAAATTAATGAATCAATTCAACACCAAACAAGTCTCGATTCTTATGTCTTCTAACTTATAATTTTGCATTATAGAGACTTGTCCCACGTCACTTTTCTGAGCCACTCAACCTTATTTATATATTACAGATACCTCTGCACCAAATAGTAATTGGTTTTGGATTAGATAGTTATAAATTTCAACATGCTATGATTAGTATCAAGGTTATGTGGGGGTAGTTTTGCGAGTTAAGTTTTTACTCAGTGTTTATTTTATTTATTTTGTTCATTTTTATATAATCTTCATATGTAACTGAGCGACACGTACCGAAAAGGATTAGAAACATTTCAAATTACTTTTTTAAGCTATTCAAGTTTAATTCATATAATTTAGAGATCTCCCCACTCATTGCCAATTGATTTTGGATTAAATGCTTCCAAATCTAAAAATGTGTCTGCGAATTGTTATAAATTATAACATAATTAATAATGCAATATAGGATCATTGAGCACGATAAAACTCAGATCCACATTTCTTGCCCTAGATGCTCGTATCTTACCTATTACACTATATGCTCATCATTCAAAACAAGTTTTTTTATTAATTTATGACTAAATTTTTTCATATTTATAATGCATCTTTAATATTTAACTACTTTAGATGTATTTTTTGATGTAATTTAAAAATTATATCCAAATTTTTACGATTCAAAATTCAAGAATAAGTAATTTTGATTCACGATTTGATTCTCGATTTGACAACTATAATATTCAGAGGTATTTTATATCCACCTATTTACCTCCGAACAATCAAACAGATTGATGTGGTAACCCCAAACCCAAAAACCTGCCCAAACTCAAACCCTACAGGCAAAGCCCCTCCCTTCTCCTTTCCAACCCAACAGCACTCTCCCTCCTCTCTCTCCACCCAACCCATCTCCACCGCCAATATCCACTCGTCACCTCCCCACAAACCAAATCAAACCAACCCAACTCAACCCAACCCAACCACCAGCACCATCTCCCAAACTAGGACCACCCCAACCTTCTGACACCTCAACCCTTGAACCCCCACCCCAACCTCCATCGACACACATCATAGCCATCGACACACCGCCAACTTTATCCATGGGCACACTACAATCGCTGCAACCACATGCTACCTTCACCCTCTAAGTTCCTTAGTTTGCGCTCCTCTCTTTTTCTCTGAGCTTGAGCCCTAAATTTATTCTCTCTTTCTTTCTATTTGCTTTTTTTCCCCTAATTTTTTTAGAGATTTGATGGTTTGATAGTGTGGTTTGGTTCCTAACACGCAAAGGATTGAAACTAAATTTTTGTAATTCTTTCAATCTAGAACATATTGCTCTAATTAAACAAGCAATAGGATGCCACTAAACATGCAAATTAAGGCATAGTAAGAATTGAACCCCCCTAACACGCAAAGGATTGAAACTAAATTTATGTAATTCTTTCAATCTAGAACATATTTCTCTAATTAAACAAGCAATAGGATGCCACTAAACATGCAAATTAAGGCATAGTAAGAATTGAACCCCTCTAACACGCAAAGGATTGAAACTAAATTTATGTAATTCTTTCAATCTAGAACATATTGCTCTAATTAAACAAGCAATAGGATGCCACTAAACATGCAAATTAAGGCATAGTAAGAATTGAACCCGCGTCTCGTCGAGCTACTCCAACTACAAGAGAATAGTAGGCTAGAAAAGTGACTCTCCTATATTGAGTGTAACTATCGTGAGAAAATAATTTCTGAGTGTTTAGTGTACTCATGTACTCTATCCAGACCATTTAGTAACATGACTAGTTATTTTTTTATGGTGGTTGGTGCAAGTGATGATATTGAAAATTGAGAAAGCAATGAGGGGCTGAGGGCTTGAAGGAACAGTGGTAGGTGATGGGGGTTTGGATGACAATTTGGGTGACAGCGGTAGAGGGTGGTGAGACAATGGTTGTGACCGGGGTGGGTTCAATGCTGGTGTAGAGGTGCTGAGGCGGCGACGTCAGTGCAGAGGCGGGACTGAGTGATGGTGATGGGGTAGAGAGTGGAGTGTGTAATTTTGGTGGGAATGGTAATTTCGGTGGAGTGTGTAATTTTGGTGCTACAGATTGTTTGGGATTTGGGAGGGTTTGGTGGTGGAGGTCCAATGTGGAAAATGATGTTTTGAGTAATGGTGACGGAAAAAGATGAGGGACACAATAGGGTTTGTTTGAAAATATATTTAGATTAGGTTTTGTAACACCTTTTTCCCAAACTATCATGGTCTTGTTACTTCTTCTTTGTACTAATTAATAACTGCATTTATTTCGTTCTTAAAGTTTTTGAATTACAGCATTTATCATTCAATTGAAACCGATTAATGACCAAACTTAATTGGAGGGTATAAAAGATATTTCATATTTTGAATAAGTTAAAAATACACAATTAAATATCTATCCTTATTTCGAACAACTTATAGCCTACAGACAAACATATTTGTCTTCTCTCTCTCTCCCTCTCCTCATCTTTAAGGTCTAACCCTACCCTCTTTATCCTTACCCAGCCCCAGCAGCCCACCTTCGCCACTATACTAACCACCTCTCTGCCACCCACCCTCCTCTCTCATTTCCCTTCCCTTCTAGCTTCTTCTCCTCACCACCTAATTAACCTACTGTCATACTTCCCTCTTAGCTTCCTCTTCGCCGCTAGCACTATCATTGATCTCTCCTCCTCCCCCTGCCTTTATTTCCTCCCTATCCATCACTAGAGGCTTTTTCCTCCTCCATTATCACTATTACCTCCTCCCTCCCTTTCTTCTCCCACCTCCTACCTCCTCCACTCATTCCTGTATGAACCTACTACCACCTCCACTGTCCCTCGCTTTCCTTTCTCTCTCTCTCTCTCGCTCACGCGGTCCTTCAATCTCTTTCGAGGGTTGGAGTGGGATGTAGAGTAGAGAAGGGCGGGAGAAGGGTGAGTGGCGAGAGAAGGGTGGATGGGTCGATGGCAGGGAGGTGGCGGCTTGCAGCTAAGGTGGCTGCTGAGGTGGGAGTGGGGAGGGTAAGGTTAGGGTTGGAAGTGGAGGGGGAGAAGTGAGAAGAAGATGAGTTTTGATAGTAAAGTGAGTTGTTTAATAGAGATGCATATTTAGTTATGAGGTTTAACTTGTTAAAGACGTAAAATATTTTTTTACCTTTTAAATTAGGTTACCACGGTTTTCAGGTTACAATTAAAAAACTTGAAAAAATTAATTCAGACTACTATTTAAAAATTTGTATTTTATTAAATTTTAAGTACTTTTTAAATATTTCATCAAGTTTTATTTTTTAAATTTAAAATTATTCTTGAAGAAATTTCCATCATTTCTTGCGAATCTCGTCGTCAAAGAGACTTGCTTCGATTTGCAGTGGTTGCAGATGCAGACAATCGAACACATCCTCTTCATAATTCAACACCTTCGGTTCTTTACGGAGGCTCTTCCGTGGGAGATGAAGAGATCGTCCCTTCAACGTCATCGACCTAATTCAGCTGGTTAAGTCCTAATTCAGCTGGTCCGAATCAACGCCTCGCTTCTGTCGATGTCTTTCGAGGCCTCACCGTCGGTCTACGCACTGCTCCGTCTAGGGCCATGGCCGCCTCCACCTTGAGCTACTTCAACATCGTCGCCGAGACCAGGTATCGTCCCCGTCGTCGTCAACAGCATCGACGCCGCTGCGGCCGCCACCTTCCACCTTGATCGAAGATTGCCGCCATAGACGTCAGCGGAATCTTCTAGACTTTCTTCTCCATTTTTGCCAATCTACGGAATCATCTTCCAGACCTTCTTCTCCATTTTCGCCAATCTATGGAATCATTTAACACTCCAGCAATGCTAGTTATTTTCACTATACTTCTTAAAAATTATATTTTAATTACCCAATATATATATATATATATATATATGTATATTCCCATTGTTGTTGCATTTGCACTTGGTTTCACTTCTCGTGATCTCTCTCTCTCTCTTATATATATATATATATATATATATATATATATATATATAGTGAAAAATGTCTTAGACATATTTTCAATTAATGGTTGAGATTTACTCTCAATTTTCAACCAATGATTGAGATTTAAATCTTAGATTCTCACTCCTTTCATTTCTCTCTCCTCTCTCCTCTCTCGTCCTACACATGTTCCCTCTCTCTAAAAAGTTAACTTTTTCTATTTGAAAGTAACACCCACATTTACTTTTTGGTTTAAATGATTCATATGAGATGATTTTATGATGATTTCATAAAAATTAAATTCGTTCCTTCATTTTGTTCGTTCATTCAAAATTTTGTCCATTAAAATCTATATAATAAAACAGGAGTGAAAAATATCTTAAACATATTTTCAATCAATAGTAGAGATTTACTCTCAATTTTCAGTCAAGGGTTAAGATTTAAAACTTAGATTCTCACTCCTTTTATTTCTCTCCTCTCTCCTCTCTCCTCTCTCCTCCCTCCTGCTACACATGTTTTCTCTCTTTCCAAAAAGTTAACCTTTTCTTCTTAAAAGTAATACCTACATTTACTTTTTGGTTTAACTTTTTCAGTCCTATAAGTTAAATGATTCATATGAGATGAATTTATGATGATTTCATAAAAATTAAATTTATTTATTCATTTTGTTTGTTCGGATTTTTTTCTATTAAAATGCGTGATTGTTTATTAAATTTTGCTCCTTCATTCTCCCCCTGATTTTTTTATTGTTCTTTTTGCTGCTTTAAAAAAATTATTAAAATACACGAGTAATCTAAAAAAAATAGTAAAAGTGCCTTAAATATGGGTCAATCCCTAGTATATGTATTTTGTTAGTTTAGGCAAACTAAGAGGTGGTGAATTGAATCTAAAAAGGATAACAATGATTTTAAAATTTTTTTTGAAAATGTTTTAATATCTCAAACAAATATAACAAATATAACAAAAAATAAATTAATGAGAATATTAAAGAGGTAAGGGAGAGTGAAATAGAATCCAACACTAAGATTTATAGTGGTTCGATTTCTTTCAAGCCTACGTCCACTCCTAAAAAATTCCATTGAGAGTATCCACTATGATACGAATGTTTACGGGCACATTCAAAAGCCTTACAACAGTCTCAAGAAGATCCTACGAAAATAATCTATTTTTTCTTCTAATTGCTCTTAAGCTCTTATTTGAAGAGTATCACTCGCTCATACAAAGGAGCAAGGGCAATTTACTCTTAAATACAATAGATGAAGAATTTAATGAAATTCTCACTCACTTTCTTTTCAAATGATTAGCAATAAATGAGAAGTAAAGAGATGAGAAATCGAGAGCTAGGGTTAATGAGTAATAAATAAAAGCTTGAGAGTTTGATTTTTTATTCAATGAATAGAACAGTAGAATTGAACATCTTCTTCTTTAAATGTCTGAGAAGTAACTCCTTATATAGACTCTTAATGATTCATGATCGTTGGAGGTAGGTAGAAACATTAAATACAAAAAATCCAACCATTGAACTTGGTGCTAGATTTTAAATTCCGTCGCAGGTGTCGACTTAAATCTATTTTGGATCAACACAAAACTTCTAGGTTTAGCTCTTCAAGTGAATGGGTCGACTCATTTCTTCGTTTGTGTCGACACTAATTTCTGTGCCTTCTCACCCACACAACGGTGTCGACTCAAATCTATTTTGCGTCGACTGTAATAATACTTCAGCTTTCCAAGTGAACCTCTTAGTGTCGACTCAAATTGTATTTTATATCGACTCATAAATTTGCAGGAAGACTCGGTTCTTTTGTGTCGATCAAAAAATTTGCAGGAAGTCACGGTAGTTTTGTATCGACTCAACTTTGCTTTGGTGTCCAGTCAAAATTTCCGAATAACTTTAGTGAGTTTCGAAGAGTCTTTTGGTGTCGACTCATCTTGTTGTAGAAAGTCTCAGTTCTTTTGTGTCGACCCAAATGTCTTTTGTGTCGACTTATTTAGGAGTACCAAAAAACATCTTAAGTAAACATGTTAAAGTGTTGACTCATTTGCTCAAAGGTGTTGAAACAATTGAGAGTATTAAGCCTTCTTTACCTTAAGGTGCCGACTCAATTATCAATTAGGGTCAATACAAAATATTTTTTTCTCAAGAATACTTAAGTGTCAATTCATTTGATAAAGAAGTCAGCTCAAATGACTGAAGATGTTAACTCAATTGTCATTTTGTATCAACATTATTTTTTGAAAATATTAAACATTATCTTTTTAAAATCAATTTTTCTTAGAAAATAAATTATACAAAATTATCAAAATCAAATTAATTAAGAAAGCCCTTTGGCTAACAGATATATATAACTTATATGAAAAGATATATATGAAAAGAAAAACTATCTATTTTTAAATTATCAATTGCCATATAAGATTATATATAATATTTATACTATAAAGATATATATAATCTTATATGTGAAGATATAATACAAACAAAAAATTTCAATTGTTAAATTAAATAATTAGGGACTATACTTAACAATTGTCATATTTTTTTGCTCTTTAATTAATAAGACAAAATTATTCCATTACCTGAATTTTCTTCTTCAACACTAATTTTGGCTCTTTTTCCATTAATACTATGTGTAGGTGGGTAGTCGACTATTAACATATAAATTTTGAATAATAAATATATAAATAATTATAGGCCAAGCCACTAGAGCAGATAGCTTGAATAAGCTAATATTAAGAATAAGGATAAAAGAAAGTCAATGCGAAACTTTTCAAGATGAGTACGACACATGAGCTACTCGTAACAAGTAATTGAACCGCTTTGGTACACCCGACCTACTCGGGTACATCCGAGCAACTCAAGGACAGTTGCGCTGCTCGGACACAATTGATTCACTCTGGTCCATTTTACCCGCTCTAGTATAGTTGGCCAGTTTGGTGGTCGAGCCACTTAGCTCCTATTCTCGGACGAGTGGTTCAACCTACATGATATCTCGGGTCGTTCAAGTACAGAACTCCATTTTTGCTTCAAGAAATTATTAGTTCTTAACTATATGATCTAAACAATACATCCACTCGAGTCATTCATAACTCGAGCTACTAACCCCTCTAATAGCTCGGGTACAATACTTTTACTCATAATTCGAGTCACTCAGGACCCGAGCTACTCGCCTCTCAGTAGCTCGGGTATTCTTCCACTTAACCGGTGTCGCCTACTCTAACTCAGGTACTCGGGTGATGGCACTAACTACTCATTCCACTGGTAACTTGAATATGAACTACGACGAGGGTTAAGTATTTGAATTATAAATTCCTTAACCTAAACCAACCAATAAAGCAGAAGCAGGTTGAAAGACCCAAAAGGCTCACCCACTCAAGTTACTCCAGTTACCCGAGTTGCTCGAGTAGTCCAATTTTACTCCATCAGTCAATCAGACATATAACTCTGGGTTACTCAAGTTACAAGAAGACCCAAACTTGATCTACTCGAATTACTGGTCATCCGAGCTGCTGGGACCCCATATAACTCGGCCAACTAATATCGTTGCTCATCTTGCATAGGTAGAAGACATTCCATAACACAGACTATGAGGCGTAGCCCAGACTACGACAGTAGCTCTGACTACTTACCATGGCTCAGACCATGAAGACAGCATAGACTGTATTATTGCCATGGCACAGACCATGAACACAGCACAAACTGTATTATTGCCACGATACGGGTCGTGAAGACAACACAGACTGTAACGTAGCTCTGACTACTTGATCATGTTGACATAGCACCGACTATGTGGCTCAGCACTGACTGAACAACCAAGATAAAGCACAGAATGTGATTATAGATTCCTCTGAGAATCAAAAGACTGCCCTAGAGACAATGAAAATAGTGGCAGTACAATCGTGCACATGACGTTGGGAGACATGTGGTTTGGTGGCTAAGGAAATGATTTTTCGAACTATGGGACCCTCCCACTCGAGTCACTCGAGTGACCCCTGAGTCACTCGACTCGAGTGGGTTGGGTACTGGACCCGAGTGGGTCAGATACCCACAGGGCACGTGTTGACCGACCTAGTTGAGTTGGATCGAGTAGAACACTACTTGGTTGATTATTGGATAGAATATCTTGATTCTCCAATATCATCTCTCATGATCCGATTCGATCTCTTGGAAGAGTCCTAACCGAACTCCAACATAGCTCCTCTGAGTGCTATAAATAGGAGGGATAGTCATGCTTTCGGATCAATCGAATTTGAAGAGCCAAAACGCTGTTCATACTAACAGTACTCCATACTCAATTAGCCTTCTCCTTCACCCTACCTTATCTCTCTCTGTTCTGTGTTTCTGATCACTTCGTATATTTCATCTCTCTAGTAATTCCTCGTTTATTCATTATTAAAGAACCCTACACTATGTTGTGTGCATATCAATGTTTAGTTTATTGACTAACTAGGCATACAACTTCTTCAACTTTTTGACTTTGTAAACTTTTATGCAAGTTTAAAATTATTTAATGTATTACTTTTGATCAATAATAAAAAAAATTATTCACAATGCATCGTTACTAAAATTTATAAATAAGAGACCTAAATAATAGTTATTGCCCCCCTTTACAAATTAATTTTATTTGATTAATATAAGTTAAAGTTTTACGATTGAATAATTTTCAATAAATGTATGATATAAATTCAACTGCAAGTATATTATTTCCATCGAACTGACCTTTTATCTAATTCCAAATCATTTATGATATCTTCCGATTCATAGTATAATATCTTTTTCAAACAAATATGAGAAAAATTAGTCTCATCATTGGAAATTTTCCTCTTTGGTAACCATACATTTAATCTCATTCCATTGTCAATCTCACTCAAACTGCACCAGCTAACAAACAAGGCCTTAGGCTATAATTAACGATTTGAGATAAATTTTTACTGCTATTTTGAGAAATAGTAGTGTAGATGAAAATAAGACCAAGTAATAGAGAATGCATTAATTAAGGGTAATTTAGAAATAAAAAAATTAATATAACTAAACTTACTGAAACAATTATATGAGATTAATTCTTGTATCGTTAGCCATAATATGACTAATACCAAAATTTTCTTTTTTAATTTACATAGTTTTTATAACTTTTGATCAAAATTTAGTTGAGTCACTAAAATTAGTAACGATGTTAGGAGTTTTGGTGATATTACTAAATTAATTTTTACTATGTGGTTATTTTTATAAATAAGAAATTAATAATAACATAAAACTAAATTTATAATTAAATTATATTTAAAGTGTCTTTGGATGCAAGTAATTGTTAATTTATACACATTGTATTAAATGGAGTAATTATTTGGTACTCCCAAACATGTGATATAGTCTACGTAATGCTCTTATTTAATTATTTAACGAAAAATACTTTGCATAGCACAATATTGGCCAATCATTTAGTAGGTAAAAGACAAAAGTAATGACTTAATGTGTATCGTATATTTTTATTTATTAATAATACCATATAATACTTTAGAAATACTAAATAATTTTATTTGAAAATAAGTAAAGATTCTCAATAAATTTGTATGTACATTTAAAACCTCCCATAAATCTAGTATAAACAATTTATACAGTGGTACTTGTAATTTATATGAATATTTTACTGAACAGTTCAAAATGTGGGAATTAGTGATTGGTGTGCGGCATACGTAACCATGTGTGCCCCACACACAATAATTTTTCCCTGACGTTTCTAAAGCCCAAACTGTAGTGGGAATTCAACTTATTCGGGACATGCAGTCTGGCACGCACACAATCGCACGAGTAATTATTCAATGTTCCGGAGCATCATATAATATTGGCTCTGTTTGGGTGGCTTGTTTATTTGTTTATTTGTTTATTAGTAAATAAGTCAAATCTCATTTAAGCTGGTCGGTTTGGGTGAATTTGTTTATTTGCTTATTTACTTGTTTGACTACTCTTATTTACTTATTTGCTTATTTGACTACCTAAACGAGCTTATTTACTTATTTACTTATTTGTTTATTTTCTTATTTTTAACTTATTTGGTTACCCAAACGACGTGACTTATTTTTTGATTTATAAGCCACTGCCCAAATCGGGCCATTATTTATGATGTATTTTTATTTAATTATATAATAAAAAATATTTAATATAGAACAATGCGGACCACTTTTATTAGATAATTAGAAATAATAAAATTTTATTTAATATATATTATATATTTTTATTTATTAAAAATGCTATGTAAATAATAACATATAATATTTCACGAGTATTTTAATAATTTTCCTAATCGGACGGTGGTTGTTAAGGCTGCTCCAGTGACGCATCGTCTTTGTACTGATGCATCTCCATAACCAAATAGCCCCCTCTCAGAACAATTAAATAATGTTGTGTTTGACAAAGTTATTCTAACTAAATTTTAGTTTTTTACTATTAATTTTAGTTATAAGTTATATTTTTTTTAAATACTAATAATTTTAATAATAAATTAAATTTTTTTTTTATTTTAGTTAAAAGGTATAATTTTTGCCAAGCACTAACAACTTTTATTATAAATTATAATTTTTAAAATACTAAATTCAGCAATACCAAACTCTACCAATGAATAGAACCAGAATTGGCTTCTCTGCTGCACACATATGTGGCTTTACTTAACTTATTTTAATAATTTTAATTATTTGTTTTATTATTGTTTGTGTATGAATTATAAATATCAAAAATAAAATTAATTGAATATTTTTATGTGCATGAATAAATTATATTTATCTTAGAAAAATGAGCGGCATTGTCTACTTACCATTCATTTTTACGGACAAAAATATTCTGTTAAAATATTCTATCAATTTAATTTTTCTTATGAATAATTTATACACATAGCGTAATTAAATAAACAATTTGAATCATCAATAAGAAGGATAATAGGGCGGGACATAACAAGGCGGGAATGTAGTGATATATTAAAAATAGTTTATCAACTTTAAGAGGCTAATACTTAGTGAGAGTTAAAGATAATATGATAAGTAAAAAATAATAAATGATGAATGATTAAAATTAAAATTATAAAAAATAAAAAATAAAGATTAAAAAATTAAGAAATGAATAAAATATTTTTGTATTTTAGTTTAGTTAAATTGTAAAAAATAAAATTGATAGAATATTTTTTTTATATTTGTGTGTATATTTTTTCTATGTAGCTGGGGTGAAATAGAAAAAATTAAAATAAAAAAAAAGTAAATACTGTTCTTGCTCCACGTGTTAATGGGAGCGACAAAATTTCATAAACAACAAGATTGTACAGTCTACACAGGGCATTGCAGAAAAGAAAAACAATTTCATTAAATTAAAATTAATTAATTCTTAAAGAACTACTAAAAATAACCATTTACAATAAAAAATAATTAAAAAACTTCATGCAATAATAGATTCATCCACTGCTGTAAGTAATAAAGAAGGTAACTAAATTATCAAAAATAATTATTAAGTGTAGCCAATTAACATAAAGTTTCATATTATAACTAGGAAAAAATTAAAAAGGTAATGTTCAAAATTAGCATTATATAAAATTAATAAAAAATTCATGTTTGTCAGGATGTTCCCTTAAAATTATTGAAACTCTAATAGGACAATTTTTCCCAATACTTCAATCAAATTTGCAAATAATTAAGGAAATCTCATCCACAAATAAAAAAAAAGTTAAGTTTTAACGCGTAAAATTCAATAATAAAAATTTTAACGCATAAATTTTAATTGCGTAATTTTTTTCAAAAATATCTTACAAACAAATAAATTTATCTATTTTGCCTAATAAATAGATAAATTTATCTATTCATATTTATGCCTAATAGATAAATTTATCTGTTTGCATATCAATACAGATAATGCAAATAAATATATTTACTTGTAGGCTTATTTATACATAATAGATAAATTTAATTATTTGCATATCAACACAGATAATGCAAACAGATAAATTTATCTGCGTTCTTCATACATGTTTTGAAAAGACTTAAATAAATTTATTTGGGTTCTTTATAGTGCTTTCAATAAGACATAAATTTATTTACATTTTTTATAAGACAGATAAATTTATTTATATTTTTTACACATGTTTTCAATAAAAGATAGATAAATTTTTCTGTATTATTTATACATATTTTGAAAAGTCATAGATAAGTTTATCTTTTTAGGGTATTTTTGTTTCGAAAAGATCTTGCACGTTAAAACTTTTATAAGAATAGACCTTACTCGTTTAAAAATTTTATACTGAATAAAAAATAATAAACTACTTATAAATTAAATTGTTCACCAATTTCCTGAATAATTAAACCACTAACTAACTTTTACATGGGTTCTATTTGTGTGTGCTCTATTTGTGCGTGAAAGAGAAAGAAATAAAGAAATTAAGGTTTTGCTTGTGTCAACTGAAAAAATTTCAATTAGCAAAATATTTTTATTGGAATATATTTTTAAAAAATATTTTTTATGTGTTTGATTGTGACGTTAAAAATGATGGTGTTAGTAAATGTGGTAGTGTTAATTAGAATTGATATCAATGGCGGCGGTGGTAGCAATGACGGTGCTGGTGGTAATGACCTTCGGACTCCGAACTCTCATACCTCGAACACCCGAACCACAGGACCCCGTGGGACGCCGAATCCTCAGGGACCCCTAGGACTTCGAACATCCAGATCCCCAGACCCCAAGACTCCCCGAGACATTAGACCCCTGGGACCCTAGGATCCTAGACCTCATACCTACGGGACCCTAAACCCAAAAACCTAGGACACCTAAACCCCCGGGACATCAGACACTCGAGACCCTAGTATCCTGTCACCTTGGATCTCTAGGACCCCCATACCCTCAAGATCCAGGACCTTAAGACTTTGGACCCATGGGCCTATTATTCCAAGACCTCTGGAACCCCAGACCTCGAGACCTTGTTGCCGAAGAACCCAGGACCTTTAGACCCCCAAGATCCCAAACCCTAAGGACCCCATAGCTTGGGACCTTAGACCTCCAAGATCCCAAACCCTTGACCCCATAGCTTGGGGCCTTAGATCCTAGATCCCTAGACTCCTAAACCCCTAAGACCCTAAGTTGTATTTATTTTAAATTGATACATCTTCAATAATATTTTATCGTATTTTTTTATTCATGCTTTAACATAATAGAAGGCGACTCTCTTCTCAAAAAACAAAAAACCAACTAAAGAATGGATCCAAATATTTTTTTTTTCATTTATAACTTATTTTTAAATAATTTAAAACAAGAAAATAAATTCGAGACCGATCCTATAGTGTTGTGCGTTACGGTTCCACCACGTGACCTCAAGTGGTACTGATGACTCTCCATTAACAAGCTAATTGAACCACAGTTGCCAATTTGATCATATTTTTAAATAGTTATAATAAATTTTAGAGATCATAATGAAAATCGATAATAATTAATTTAGAAAAATAAATCATTACAAGAAATTATACGATAAATTTGAATTTTTTACAATCTAAACAAAGAAGTTTTTTTAAAAAAAGTAATCATATAAATTTTTTTTAGTTGCTGGGCATAATACGAAAAAAAAATAGCCGGTGCTATATTAATAATGTATTAATATTTGTGTAAAATATATTAATAAGACCTTACTTGTTCGTTGTTAGCTAGATTAATAGCGTCGTGGTGTTGGTCTTCATGATATTAAAGACTCAAGTATTTAATAATATTTAATTAATTTTATTTTTTACATGAATGATTCGTATAATAAAATTTGTAAAAAATATTATTAATTTTTTTAAGAAATGATTGGTACACAAATAATCTCCACACATAGATGTACAAAATTAACAATTTGAATCATCAAAAAAAAAAAATACTCCAAAGTGAATCCACAAAGCTGAACATGCATGATATTGCTTGTTTTTATTTTTAGTAAATTTTTTTTATTATTTAGTCAAATTATTATATTTTTTAACTTTTTTCGTCTAAACATGCCGAAAAATTAAAATTTTTAATCAAAATATAAAAAAAATCAAAAAAACAAAAATAAGCCAAAATAAAACCAATAAGCCAAATTTTATATTAATTATTTTTATCTTTAGTAAGTATTTTTATCTTTTAATCAAAATTTTTTCTTTTTGGGTTCCTCTCAAGACGATTCAAAAAACTAAAAAATTTAGTCAAAATGTAAAGAAAATTTTAAAAAACGAAAATAAGCAAAATTTTCAACATTTAGCTCAAATGGGGCCATGTGGTCCTATTAGCCCAACCAAGAACAAAATGGTCATATTAATATTTATGACGTGATAAATCACTGTAAAAAATTATATTAATATTATTTTTTTATTTTTATAAACTTATTAATTTTTTCTGATTTTTGTTATATTTAATCATAAAATTAAATAACCATTATGTGTCCGCCCCACCACATGCGCTGAACACAAACAAAAAGCAAACTAACAATTGAACTGATAGAGACACCTGTAGGTGATGAGGTGGACCTGACAGTAACGGATCCTGAGTAATGTTAGGATGATTAAATAAATTTATCAAATTAATATATTAAATAAATATAAGTTCAGCATATGCTAAACTCATTTTATCAATTTTTACAATTGTTCTATATTATTGATAAATTAATTTAATTACCATAATATTATTATTTTACCAATGTCAATTCCATTGGAAAAGGGTGGACCCGACCACTCGCTGTCGAAATTCGGTGTGCATGTTGTGCAGATAATGTATAGTATGCGACTGTATGATTTAACAATCTTGATTTTTGAATATATTTTTATGATTGAATTTGTTCATTATATTGTTAGAGGCAAACTGTCAAGATCATTGATTTGAATATGATTTTTTCGATAAAAAATACTAGACGGACAATCGCTGAAATAAGTTCCAGTTTAAAACGTTTTGATATCAAACGATCAAAATAAAACCCGTAATCCCAAAGTTAGATTCTGGATTATACCTTTCGAAATCTGGTAGAATGATTTCGGTTACTGCAACAACTACGAATGTGAATCCTTCGACTAGTTGAAACCCTGATCAAGCCTTCTACTATATTTTCGGATGCGAATTACAAACGTAGGGTGGGTCACGATTTATCATGATCTTGAATATGCTAATCAAGCCTCTTAGGATTTACGTGAAAATCCAAATTCACAAAGTGTGGAATAAATGTGGGCTAGGATTACC
>JAULJZ010196158.1:0-20266 GCA_032270985.1 Heliamphora pulchella | reverse complement strand
ATTGCCTCAAGTGATTAAGGTGTCAACCTTGATTGTTCAAAATGGGTTAACACTTTTCATTTTGGAAATAATAAATGCTATCCAATTAAAGATATTTATTTATAGGAAATGAATTATTAAAATCATCAAAATTAATTAATGACGCACTTGGGCTAACAGGTATGATATAGTGGGTCCCTTTCCAAAGGCCACAAGTAATAGAAAATATCTACTCATGGCTACAGACTACTTTACTAAGTGGGTGGAGGCTGAATCCTTGGCCAATATCAGAGACGTCGACGACAAAAGATTCACATGAAAGAATATTGTTACTCGATTTGACATTCTCCAAGCAATCATTTCTGACAACGGGACCAGTTCGACAATTCGGTCTGTAATAACTTCTGCTCAAGTCTCAGCATCAAGAATTACTTTTCTACTCCAGCATACCCACAAAGTAATGGGCAGGAAGAAGCTACGAATAAGACCATCATCAATGGACTTAAGAAGAGATTGGATGCTGCTAAAGGAAAATGGGTCGAAGAACTCCCTTCAATCCTATAAACGTATCGAACAACCCTAAGAAGGTCAACAAGTGAAACCCCTTTTTTCCTAACCTATGGGGTAGAAGCAATTATACCCTTGGAGATTAGATTACCAACAATTGGAATAGAGGTCAGCACCCCCGACGTAAATACAAGAGCCTTGGCCATGGACTTAGACATGGCCGAAGAACGAAGAACAATAGCAGCCTACCAACAAACTCTTGCTAGAGGATATAACAAAAGGGTTAAACACCGCGAGTTTGGCGAAGGTGATCTAGTCTTGAGAAAAGTTATCGGTCATATGAAGGACCCAGTTCATGGAAAGCTCAACCCAAACTGGGAAGGCCTGTACAGAGTTACCTCTAAGGCTGGCACTGGAGCATATCATCTAGAAGATATTAGTGGCAGGGCCATTCCTAGGCCATGGAATGCAAACAATGTTCGCAAATTTTATTTTTAATCTCTCAAGCTTTTCTGTAATCTTTTATTTTTCCAATAAAGCGCCATTAATCGGCAAGAATGTTTTCTATTCTTCTTGCAAAGTTTTTACCGAACAATTTTCCTCATAAAAACTTGGGGGGGCACCACCTCGAGTACAGTATACATCCACGAGTCAAAAAGTTTGAAGTTCATCCGAACTGGTAAAGCCCTTAGTATGGAAGTTAATCCTATACTTGGGATGAATAAGCCTGAAAAGGCTAAGTTCAAAATTTATCCGAACTAATAAAGCCTCTAGTATGGAAGTTAATCCCATACTTTGGATGAGTATGCTTAAAAAAGGCCGAGTTCAAAGTTCATCCGAACTAGTTAAGCTCTTAGTATGAAAGTAAATCCCATACTTGGGATGAATAAACCTAAAAGGGCTGAGTTCGAAGTCAATAAATGGCAAAGTGTAAATGAGATTTCAAAAACTAAAACAAGCATGTAGTTAAAACAAAGACAGTTCTTTCATTAAATAAAAGAGGGGCTGGAACCCTCAAAACTACAACCAAAAGCCCCAGGGGCAGTACAAAGATATATGAAGGGAAAGAAGCATAAAGGCCTAGGGCTCCCCAAGAAATTCTTCAACGGTCTGCACCGGGGTCCCTACTTCCTCAATCACCGCAGGAGGAGCTTGTTCGGTTGGTGCTGGGGAATCTTGAGCACTGGTAGCAGCTGGAATGCCCTCCACCTCCACCACTTCGTCTTCCTCTTCCTCTTTTACCCGCTCGCCTCGGAGCAGAACTTCGGTGAAGAGTGGAGAGGAGAAGTCCACCCCAGCCGCCTTTATAGCTTCCTCACAAGCTGCTGTGAAGATAATATCCTGTAAGGTGGGGATCTGGGCCTTGTAATTTTCTGTGGCTTCGACCACCCCTTCAGTATATGTCTTGTTGACCTCTTCTTCGGCCTTCACCTTCTTAGCTTGGGCCCCCTCATCTCTGGTCTTCGCAGCAGCAAGCTCCTCCTCCTTCCCCTTCAATTGGCGCTTCAAAGAGGTCTTATCTACCTTCAGTTTGGACACTCTTGCCCGAGCAGTGTCCGTGACCAAGCCCCGATCACGGAGCTCGGCCTCCATCTTCCTGATGGTCGAGAGATAGATATGATTCCACTGACACATGGTTATCAGCTTGGCCTCCCTGTCCTCCACCCTCTCCAGGGCAACCACAGTCTGTTGAACGCTCTAAAAAGAAAAGGAAGGGAGAAAGGAAAGAAAATAGTTACAAAAGAAATATAAATACAATAAATATAAAGTGATCAAAGGAAAAGAATTACCTAAACGGTGTGCCAAACAGCAGATCCATAGAGCTTTTCAAAGTCAAACTTTCTTATCTCCTTCATGTCCGAAGGGAGGAGGAGGGCTTTGCACAGCCCAAGGGATGTCTCCGGGGATCCAGCTTTGTCCCCGATGGTGATTAGGCGGCTCCCCTTTTTTAGCTTAGGGGACGAGGGAGCAGCATCTGTTGGTGGGTCAGCTACCTTCTTCCCCTTGTCCTTGGCAGAGGCCTTCCCTTTAGCGGTGCTGGGCTCTGGTTCCCCAGTCCTCTTCAGTCTCTTCAAGGGAGGTTGAGGTTCCATTAGAGCTTGCCCAGATGTGGGCATTGAGAGTTCGGCGGCGTGGTCTGAGGCCTTCTCCCATCGAAGTTCTTCTGCTCGTGCAGCAGTGGTAATAGTGACTTTCTTCTTGGAGCCTTTCACTATGAGGAACTGCGTGAGGTCGGCGACGGCAGTCTTTCTCTTGGCCAACTCGGCAATACAAGCAAGCTTAGAAGAATTAGCAGAAGAAGAAGAAATTGAGATAACATAACCTGGCAAAGAAGGCTCAGGTTGGTCAAGAAGAAGTGGCAGCTAGGCAACGGTAACCTCCCTCTCTGCCCTTGTGAAGGGAAGGACTACTGCTTCAGGGACGTCCACCGAAGCTGAGGCAGGAGCAGTGATCCGAACACCCGCTGTGCTCGGTCTAATAAAGCTGCGGTAGGTTGGGATGTACTTCAACAAAATGTGGGCTGCCCTGCCGAGACCTTGTTGCTCGAGTAATCCCTTGTAAGCCTAAACTTTTGCGAGGTCGTCCAGGTGAACTCCTAAAATAGGGCTCGGAGCTCGGTTGTTGACAATTTCACCTGCACCGAATTTTAAAAAAAAAGCGTAGGAGCATTAGAACAGAAAAATGAAACTGGTTCCATGTAAGATATAAAAACAAACAGATAGTGAGCGGAGCTACTAGAGCCAAGACCGTCCTTTCGGGGAACAATGAAGATGTCATACTGTGGCGTTGGAATTTTGGGGTTTTGGACATGATCCAAAAATATGGAAATTCACAGATGTTTTGGAAAATATTTTAAACACCTTGAAAATTAAATTTTGAAAACTCCTTTTTTATTGAAAATGGAGTCGCCACTTAGTTTTTGAGAAAAACTAAGAAAAAAATAACGACTGATCTTTAAAACGTTTAACCAGAGAAAAAGAGGGTTCGAGGGCTAAGGTACGAATCGGGGAAGATGTTAGGCACCCCGTTCGCCCAACTATACGGTTGGCCTCTACTAATCATCATTGGTTCTTTAATAAAATTTTTCAAATGCATGCAAATAAAGAAAAATGAGGTAATGGGAGAATATCTAAAATCAAGTATGGAAAGTACATAACATATGTATATAGAACGCCGAATGAAACAAGTATCAAAATAAAAATCATAAGTTCTACGGCATGCAATTTCTAACTAAATGATACATGGAATACTTTCATATGCAATTTTCACAAAAATAACCTAAACTAGTATGGTTCAAATGAAAGAGCAAAAATATACAAAAGGTTATTAATATTACCAAAACATGATTTGTTATAAAAAAAATAAACTAAACTATTCTAATCATACTTTCAAGTAAAAAAAACTAATACATGCATTATCAAAACAAATTAGGTTAACACTAACATGATAAAAAAATATTAAATTCAAAATAAAATATGTATAGAAATCCTATATTAAAAGAAGGTTTATTAATGAAGAAGTTTAACAAAAGAAAGGTTATGGTAAAAGAGGATTTAAAGATTTAAAGAAAGAGATAAAAAGAAAAAAAGAAGTTTGTAAAAGAAAATGATACTAAATGAAAAGATTGAAAAATGCTTATTAAAAGAAAGCTTAACTATTTACATCTTATGAAAATAAAGGAAAAAGAAAAGAAAAGAAAGTAAAAGAAATAAAAAGAATAATGGAATTTTAATTAAAAAAATTACAATGCAATTTAAAGGTGAAATTTGAATTAAAAGTCTTTTTGTAGTTTTTGTGGTTTTAACAAAATAAAAGAAAAATACTATGAGAAGAAATTAAGACTATAGAAAAAGGAAAAGAGAGTGGAGTTTAATAAAAATAAAAATAAACACTACTATTAAAAGAGAAGAAATACTAATTAAGTTTATTATTAGAAGATAGCTTAAGAACCTTTTCATGATTTTTGAATTTAATGAAATAAGAGAATGAGAAAGATAAAATAAGTACTAAAAGAAAATAAAATTATAAAAAGAGAATGAAAATGAAACTTTATAAGTACTAATATTAGGAGAAAAGAAATGTTAAATGAAATTTTATAAGAAAATTAAAACTAATAATAAAGTTAAATAAATTAAAGTGCTACATTATGAGGAGAATAAAAATAAAATAAAATAAAATACTAAAATAAAATTACACTACTATTGAAAGAAAGGTAAAAGAAATAGAAAATAAAAACTAAAAAAGGAACATGAATCTAAAAAGAAAATAAATTAGAATCTCAAAAAGAAAATTAAAGCTACATTGAGAGCAAAAAGAAAATAAGCTACATTATAAAGAAAAAAAAAGAAAAAGAAATGTAAATGTTAGAAAAAGAATATTAAACTAATAAGAAAGGAAATTGCATTGATGCTAAAATAAAAGAAATCTTAAACTAAATAGAACATTAGTAGTAAAGAAATAATAATATTAAATTAACTATTAACTAATCTAGAAAAGAAAGAAACAAATAAAATAATAGCAAAAGAGACATTAAAAAGAAAATTTATCATTAAATAGGTACAATATTGACAATTGTAACTATTTTTATGTAAGTGATTTTATCAAAATAATAATGACATTGTTTAGTCGTATTGTCAAATCATGTTAGCACTTAATTAATGTTTTAAACAGGAAATATGCTTAGTGTGAATGTGTAACATGAGTAAGTAGATAAAATAAACAAATAACATAAAATTAGATTTATGACATGAATTAAGCAATTTAAACTAAGCACATTACTTATAAGCTAAAATGAAATCTAATAATTGAAACAAATACGTAAACAATGTAAGAACATGTACAAAATACCTGGATCACTAAAAGAATCCTCAAGTTGGAGAAATGATGCTTCGATAATCCAATCCTCGAATGGTGATCCAAGCTAGGGTTTAGGACTTCGGAGGCTCGATTTGCGAATTTCGGCAGGGTTTCGGTGTTGGGGCTCGGAATTGCTCGGCAACTCGGCAGAGCTTCTCTCACTAAACCTCTCACTAAATTTATGTCCTTAAAAACATACCAGATGTACGGTATTTATAGAATTCTTTAACCAATGAGATGCTGTCACGTTTTAGGACACGTCAAGCCATTTGGAGTTAGCGATTGCCATGTTGAAAAAGATTCCATGAGGTTCTATTGGCGGTCGCCACAATGCATGTTGGCGGTCGCCATGTTGGAGGTGGTGGTCGCCATTTTTGGTTAGGGTTTTCAAGAGTTTCTATTGGCGGTCGCCACAATGAACATGGCGGTTGCCGCTTATGGCAATGACTTACACAACAAGTAATCAATGGTTTGACATAATTTCATTGGTTTGAAGGTTTTCGAAGGTTTTTTATGGTCGGGTTAAAAAACCGAGCTTGAAGCACTTTTCGAGGATCGAACTGAAGCACAATTCCAACTGTTTTCATCATCGAATTCACCTAAGATTCGGCAGGGTCAAATTGAGGTGTCTACACATGCACCTCTCTGAGACCAAACTCAAAGTTACTGGTCACGTAGACGAAGTCATCGTCTACATCTTTACCGGAGTCCGAAAGTTCGATCACGAGCTTTTCGGCTACTCTCTTAGCCTTGAGGTAATATGATCCCGAAGAGTGTTTGACCATGTAGCACTAAACAATATCCTAGATACCGAGATTGATACCCAGAATACGGTTTAGCTCCACAACCCCCATGACTACTCTAAACACGTTAGAGGAGACTTACATGAGGCTTACTCAATAGTGCCGAAGAACTCGGCAAACCAATGGATGGAGAGGGAACTGAACTCCCCCTCCACTATAGCAACCAGTGAGAGGGGGAGCTTTTTCGAATTCCCTTCGCTCGAATCTCCAACATTAGCTAGAGTAAGGCCAACATCATCCGCAATTTGATACTGGCACCAGAAAGCCTCCATAGCTGCCAGCGTCTATACCAATTTTCTCAGTTTGCCCATTTTTTTGAGAAAGACAAAAAAGAGAGGGAGAAAAAATGCAAACTAGCCTCAAAGCAGTAGAAAAGAGCAGCGAAAAGGAGAAAAGGTGCTGACAAGTCTTTGAAGGTTGGTCCTAAGTCGCCAGTTTCTGGAAAAAGTGCTTCGCCGGAGACTGAGTTCTTCCTCGCCGAAAATCACAGAGAGTTATTGCAGAAGGAAGCTTTGAGGATTCAGAAGTGGTGAAAAAAGGAAAAAAATGCATCCAAATGGGTTTTTATACACATCCACTCTGAAAAGATAGGAGCATTAATGCGCTGTACGAAGTTAATACGTGCGTCGTTCCAAGGAACGACGTGTGCCTCTTCGAAAACCCAATCAGAGCACGCCACGTCAACAAAAATGGGGGTCGAGGCAAGTTATCATTCGTGATGGGATACTAAGGGATTTAAACCCCTGAACTACTCCCCGAAGAACCGAGTAGAAACCTCCGAGCAAAGGAGCACTCCCTAAAATGTCAACACCAAATCCAGATCCGGACACACATCCCAAACAATGCAGTCCATAAGAAGATGTCCACCAAATAAATAGAAAAGTAAAAAAGCTCTGAGCCTTCACTTGGTAGTTCGGCCAAGCGAAAACTAGGGCTGGGGGCAATTGAAAACGAACAAGCATGTGGGCTAGAAGCCCAGCCCAAGGAAAATAGGATTGAAGATTGCGATCAAGAAGTCAACCCAGTTATTGTTTGGCCTATCATGAGTTCGGGTGTCACGCCCCAAACTCCGGGTCACATGAAACACCCATAAACAAACAACCACAACACCCAGCCCGAGAATACACTCTCAATATAACGTACATGCATTATATATAATCGCCAAACGTCTTACATTACACGATTTCAACACCGAAAAATATGTTACAACATACTTGTTCAAAAACTAACAAAAAGGAAGACTACTAATCTTCCGCCTCTCCGGCACCTCCAGATCAACCTATGTGACCGGTACTTGAGGAAAAATCAAAATCCCACGTCGTGAGCCAAAACTCAGCAGATACTAAACAACGCATGTAGTATAAACTAAACATGCTAGGAAAACGAGGTGCAAATTTTTGACTCTCTTTCAAGCCATTAAAACAATTTCACAAGTAAGGAAAAGCAAGGATAATAACCATGTTGGACTCACAAGAGTCTCGAAAATAGTTTGAAAATGGTTTTTACGTCGTGACACCTGCGAGTGTTAAAAACAATTCAAAATTGGCCATATCCGTCCCATAATGAAATCCATGCAATCCATGCAACACTTGTCTCTTCAGAATCTCATTTCAACCCTTCAGATATCACATATGCAAGTGCCTTGTCAGGACCTCGTTTTAGCCGATAGAGCACACACACACACCCACGCAAATGCCTCGTCAGGACCTCATTTCAGCCGACAGAGCGCATACCCACAAGTGCCTCGTCCGGACCTCGTTTCAGCCGACAGAACTCACCGCACACCCACGCATGCACCCATGCATTATTAGAACCACGGCTAACATCCACGGAACCATAAACTCGTCTATTCCATGCCACACATATCCAAACCTAAACCAGGATTTAATGCATAAAACCACGTACCAACACTAAATTTCACAAACCACGTCACATGCCTATAAAACTCTGAGTTTTAAAGCATAAACTACGTTACACATAACGATATCACAACCATGTAATTCACTTACATAATTCGTACAAAAATAAAGCAGAATTATAAATGCATTTAACCAGTTATAAACGCACATAGCCATATACAACCACATCTTATGACGCCACCCGTCACATAACCCAACATCCACTCACCTGGACCCACGACACCCACACGCGTCTACGTAAACAACAAACCTACAGAACTCGACCTAACCAATGGCCAACACCAAACCCACGAACCTGGTTCTCTCCAAACCTCACATGTAAGCCAAACCACGGTCTCACACATCCCATACATAACCGTCACGCACCCAACCGTGCCACAACACCCAAACCTAACCATGCACGTCAACCCAAGGACGGCATCTAAACAAACACTCGGGATCAACACACTACCCCCGAAACCACCACACGACCAACCAAACCCCAAAAGGAATCCATAGGTATTTGAATCGACTAATTCCATAATTAATCGATTAAATACCATAGGACACCAATTGGAAATCAAAACCCAACCACCAAACCACAAACACACTACTCAAAACTTCAGTCGACTGGACCCAACCCCCAGTCGACTGAAAAACACACTAAAAAAGCCCAGAATGCCCAAAACACACTGTCCAGTCGACTGAATTCATGGTCCAATCGACCGAACCTCAAGAACAACGATCCAGTCGACTGAACCCCCAAGTTCGGTCGACTGAACAGAGGCGGGAATAGTTTTTGAACACTATTTCAACTCCCAAAACCGCGATTCGACGCCTCCAAACTCTGATCTAACACCCTCGGGCATACCTACACCCAAGCCTAACACCAAAACCTCGAAAGAAACCCTCAAAACACGATTTCATCCACCGAAATTAACAAAAACCCAGTTTTTAACCGAAAAACCCAACTTTGAAACAAATTCAGATCTATCGAATTCTAACCGTTAAAATTACACACGATTACGCGCAGCACCCTTATAAGACGTGAAAGTCTAGGTTCCTACCTCGGTGAGTTAAAAACTCGGCATCTCGATCCGCATGCAAATCTAAAATTCACCAGAATGAAATTTTATCCGGATGGTTGCACAACCTACCGTGCCAATAACAAGGATCGATAGTCTGATCGTCGAAAACTGAACCCTGGGCCCCCGAGAAGTTAGAGAGAAGGCAGAGAGAAAATGAGAAACTTACTGGAGAAGTTTACAAAAATATCTTTTGAAAATATCTAACTCCAAATATTTATAGACCTCCAAAATATCTTTTTTTTTTTATTTTCAAAATTCGCACCATAACACCATACGGCTCCCGGAACCTGCCCCGCATGCATCTCTACCCTCAAACATGCATAAAAACGCATTTAAACATGCAAAACCGAAAACACTAAACGACCGTCGAAAAATGCCGAAAAAAGAAACAAGTCATGATCTCACAACTCTACCTTCCTTAAAGGAATTTCATCCTTGAAATTCAACATAAGGTCAGAAGAAACAAATCGTCGATCGAAATCGACACAGGTACATGAGATGGTCAGCTAAACCATTCCTAGGATATAGTCAAATCAGGTCAAGCATCCTAGACAATGGCCAATTATCTCAAAGACACGGGATCTACAACTCACTCCGACCTCATATACTCACCAACCACCATCTCAACTTAGCATACCACCCACAGAAGCCGCCAGTAACTCTCAAACAAATGCAATGAAGAACTGGCCCAAAGCCTGCATACTCAGAAAGTACCTCTGTTCGCTGAAGGCATATCAGCATCATCTAGCACAACTGACGCCCTGGAAGAACTTGGAGCGTTAAGGACATACACTCGGCCTTATGTCAATCTAGGCTGCCCACCTGGGATATGAACTGAAGTACCCCCACCTGTAACCCTAGAAGTCTGTACTGCAGGAGGCTGCTGCTGATCCTGCACCAACGAACCCTCTGATGTGCCTACCATGCTCGGTGCACTCTCTCTCTCTCTGTGTGAACAAATCCTGCGAATGTGTCCCGATTGGCAACACCCATCACAAATCAGTAGCTCCCTCCTCTGTGACTGTATCTGCCTCAGGTGCGAACAATCCACCACACGGTGTCCAGGCTGCCTGCACCGATAACATCTAATCTTCCTTTGCAACTGAACTGGTGCCAAACTCCGAGATGGCCTCGGCTGTAAGCAATCTGTCGCACGGTGCCCAAGTTGCCAGCAAGTCAACTCCCTCTGCTATGACCTCCCAGATGAAGCCACTACTGGTACTGATATAGGAAACTGCTGCTGATGCGATCCCCCAGAACATGAACTCGGACCAGATAACCTCCGGCGTTTGTCCCTATGCCCATGAAATTGTGTACCTCTACCATCCTGCTAGATTCTACTCTCTCCCCTTACAACCTCAACTAGCTGATCGATGGCACCCACCATCACACGCAGCAACTCCATAGCCTCACACGGTCCATGGGAAGCGTTTGCAACCCCAGCATTAGGGATAGGAACATCTCCTTGGCCAACACCACGACCACAACCTCGCCCTCTCCTCGCAGACATCGCATCTATATGAAAGAAGACAACATATAAACATGCTAACACATAGCCACGTAGGTCATACTAAACCAACCTCACATACCGAGGAGAACCGACAAGAATGATGCGTCAATCTAAATAATCTACTCAGATTCCCTACTAGAAATCAAGTCATCTAAACGCGTTTCTAACTTGGCTCCCAAGTTTGTTAATACAAATGCCCAAAGGCAGGACTAATCAATCGCACAGTTCAACCCTCATGCTCACATACACACATCATCTCATGCTTAACATGCTAAGCACGTTCATGTTATTAAAACATCTAAACACATGCAGTCAAGCACACGTAATCAACCTCACACAGTAACACACCCTCTTTCAACGGCTCTTAGGTATTCGAACCCAGAGCTCTGATACCAAGTTGTCGTGTCTCAAACTCCGGGCCACGTGAAATACCCATAAACAAACAACCATAACACCCAGCCCAAGAATACACTCTCAATATAACATACATGTATTGTATATAATCACCAAACGGCTTACATTGCACAGTTCCAACACTGAAAAATATGTTACAACATACATGTTCAAAAACTAACAAAAAGGAAGACTACTAATCTTCCGCCCCTCCGGTACCTCTAGATCAACCTGCGTGACTGGCACCTAAGGAAAAATCAAAATCCCATGTCGTGAGCCAAAGCTCAGCAGATACTAAACAACACATGCAGTATAAGCTAAACATGCTAGGAAAACGAGGTGTAGATTTTTGACTCTCTTTCAAGCCATTAAAATAATTTCACAAGCAAAGGAAAACGAGGATAATAACCATGTTGGACTCACAAGAATCTCGAAAATAGTTTGAAAATGGTTTTTATGTCGCGACACCCGCGAGTGTTAGAAACAATTCAAAATTGGCCATATCCGTCCCATAATGCAATTCATGCAATCCATGTAACACTTGTCTCTTTAGGATCTCATTTTAACCCTTCAGATATCACACATGCAAGTGCCTCGTCAGGACCTCATTTCAGCCGACAGAGCGCACACACACACACCCATGCAAATGCCTCGTCAGGACCTCATTTCAGCCGACAGAGCGCATACCCACAAGTGCCTTGTCCGAACCTCGTTTCAGCCGACAAAGCGCATCACACACCCACGCACGCACCCATGCATTGTTAGAACCATGGCTAACATCTACGGAACCATAAACTCGTCTATTTCATGCCACACATATGCAAACCTAAACCAAAATTTAAGACATAAAACCACGTACCAACACTACGTTTCACAAATCACGTCACATCCCTATAAAACTCTGAGTTTTAAAGCATAAACTACATTACACATAACGATATCACAATCATGTAATTCACTTACATAATCCGTACAAAAATAAAGTAGAATTATGAATGCATTCAACTAGTTATAAATGCACATAACCATATACAACCACATCTCATGACGCCACCTGTCACATAACCCGACATCCACTCACCTGGACCCACAACACCCACACGCGCCTACGTAAACAACAAACCTACAGAACTCGACCTAACCAAAGGCCAACACCAAACCCACGAACCTGGTTCTCTCCAAACCTCATATGTATGCCAAACCATGGTCTCACACATCCCATACATAACCGTCAAGCACCCAACCGTGCCACAACACCCAAATCGAACCATGCATGTCAACCTGAGGACGGCATCTAAACAAACACTCGGGATCAAGACACGACCCCCAAAACCACCACACGACCAACTGAACCCCAAAAAGAATCTACAGGTATTTGAATCGACTAATCTCATAATTAATCGATTGAATACCATAGGACACCAATTGAAAATCAAAACCCAACCACTAAACCACAAACACACTGTCCAAAACTTTAGTCAACTGGACCCAACCCTCAGTCGACTGAAAAACACACTAGAAAAGCCTAGAATGCCCAAAACACTTTTCCAGTTGACTGAACTCACGGTCCAGTCGACCGAACCTCAAGAACAACGACCCAGTCGACTGAACCCCTAGGTTCGGTCGACTGAACTGAGGTGGGAACAGTTTCTGAACACTGTTTCAGCCCCCAAAACCTTGATTCAATGGCTCCAAACTCCGATCTAACACCCTCGGACATACTCACGTCCAAGTCTAACACCAAAACCTCGAAAGAAACCCTCGAAACACGATATCATCCACCGAAATTGACAAAAACCCAATTTTTAACCCAAAAACCCAACTTCAGATCTACTGAAATCTAACCATTAAAATCACACGCGATTACACGTAGCACCCTTATAAGACATGAGAGTTTAGGATCCTACCTGGTTGAATTGAAAACTCAATGCCTCGATCCACGTGCAAATCTAAAATTTTCCAGATTGATATTCTGTCCGGATGGTTGCACAGCCCACCGTGCCAATAATAAGAATCGACAGTCTGATCGTCAAAAATCGAGCCCTGAGCCCCCGAGAAGTTAGAGAGAAGGCAGAGAGAAAATGGGAAACTTACTAGAGAAGTTTTGAAAAATATCTTTTGAAAATATCTAACTCCAGATATTTATAGACCTCCAAAATATCTTCTTTTTTAAAAAAAATTTCAAAATTCACACCGTAACACCATAAGGCCCCAGGAACCTGCCTTGCATGCATCTCTACCCTCAAGCATGCATAAAAATGTATTTAAACATGCAAAACCGAAAACACCAAGCGCGCGTCGAAAAACGTCGAAAAAGAAAACGGCTCAGGGTCTCACATCGGGCCACCCCAAAAAAGGACAGCCTACAATACTCAGGCCTATGTCGGCCTTAGACAAACAGATAACTCAAAGAGATTCCATCCCTGATACAAATTGTTCGGGAGTGGAGAATCTAGCATCCTAAAGCAATTCTTATTGCCTCAAGATAAGAAAAAATCTCAAGAAAGAATAAGAGGCAGAGTTCTAAGAGGACTCAGCCTTTTTGATTTTTGACCCCTATATAAATGCAAGCACTCTATACGCACAGGTATGCAATTCCAATCTAGTTCTTGATTAGAAACCTCTTAGAGAGAAATCTAACTTGAACGTTGAAGTGCTTTCCAGTCAAACCAAGTCGGAAAGCACTAACGGTGTTCCTTGTCTTACAGGAATTCGGCAACAGCGCAAGCAGCCTCTAGTGAGTTTGACAACTGGGAGTTCGGCTCATACTCTGTTCGGGATCAACGTATTCGGACCAATCCAATTGATTCTGATTGTGTCATTCAATTTACAACACGCACAAATATGATTCTTAAAAATCTAAATCCATTTCTAACAATCTATTTCTTAATTTTTAATAGATCCGAATCAATTCGAACCGTGTACATCTATATGATCTATAAACTTAGAAGCTTAGGGACTGATTGACAACTAGCTTAAAAGGTATCTTTTTTGCTTTTTTGCGTTTTTAGCTAAAAAGCTAGATTGGGTTTAAAGTAGATTGTTTGGTAACTTAACTTTTAAGCTAGCTTTTTTTAAGTTGATTGTTTGGGTAAAAAATTTAATTTTTTTACTTTTTGTTCAAAGTGGACAATTTTACCATTTCATATATTTAATATTAATAATTATATATAGTTAGTAGTAATAGTAGTAGTAGTAGTAGTAGTAGTAATAGTAAATAAGTTATGAATAAGAGTATTATTGTATTTTGAAAGTAGTAAGAGTTTGAATAGAATATTCTAGGAATTTGTGATTTGATTTGACATTTTAACTTTTTAACTTTTTAACTTTTTTACAAAACGAGTAATTATGATTTTTTGGCATTTTTAGCCAAAAAGCTTAAAAAAAAACAAGCTGTCAATTAGGGCTTTAGTCTTTTCTAAAGACAAAAGGGTTTATTTTGCAACTTTTCTTTTTTTTGAAATGGAAGTCTATTTTGGTGGTGTTTGGCATTGCTGAAACTAGTAGCTTTCAAATTGTAACTTGTAATAAAAGTTATGAGTGCTTGATAAAGATTATAGTAACTTGTAACTAAAATAAAATAAAAAATAATTATAAGTTGTAATAAAAATTGTTGGTATTTGGTAAAATTTATTGCTTATAACTAAAATTAGTAGTAGGAAAATAAAAACTACTAGCAGTATAATTTTGTCAACATTTTTTTAACTAGTTTTTTTAAAATTACTTCTTTGGATACTTTCGGTTTTTTAAATTGGCCTTTTCTTTTGTCTTCATTAGATTTAAATTAATATTTAATTTTTTATTATCCATTTCACCATTTTTTAAGAGGAGGAGAGGAGGAGGAGAGGAGGAGAAAGAATATTGTTTGCTATGCACAAGGGTACAAGAAAATAAGGTTTTCTATGCTTCTCAAGAACAAGATAGAGGGGTAATATGCCAATTCATCATTGTGAAAATTTCTTTATAGAAAATGTCTGTATACAAAAATAAATCATAGAATTATCAATTACCTATTGAAGTTGAAGTCTTATTAATAAAAACATGTATTATTTCTTTATTTTTGTACAAAAACATGTTCGTAATGTTAAGAGCTTAAGATTTTTGTTGTCGACCCATTCTGCTTTGGTGTCGACTCAATGTGGATTCCAGTCCAATACTTGAGGTGTCGACCCAAATTCATTTGATGTTGACTCATTTAAATTTTTGAAATGTCTTAAGCAAAATAGTTAAAGTGTCGACCCTAAATTTATTTATATCGACACACTTGAAAATTTCAAGCATGCTTTGTGTTGGAAAAATGGGTTTTGAATAAAATTAAAACATAATTTTTTAGCTAACTTTGAAGCTAATTATCTTTGTGTTGGATTAATCTTTTTTGATGATTTCAAGTTCTAATTTGTTTATCTCCATGAGTAGAGTAATTATGAATTTTGTGACATTCAAAACCATTAATGGGTGAATGAAAATTTGACTCTAAAAGTGTGTCATTGAAGTGGGCAAAATAATGGTAATAAGTTCTATCTCACATTGCTTGGGAGAGAAAAGGGTGAGTGTCCAAGTGGGTATAAATGAGTTTTCAATCCCACATTGGTTGGGAGAAACTTGGGTGAGTGGCTTATATAAGCCAAGTTGAGCCTAAGGGGTATGCCCCTTGGGGGTACCTAGTTTTGTGGACGGGGGAGGACCTACCCAACGGTGGGTTCGACTCAAGTCCCACACGCACGCGCCGCTGCTACCGAGCCGAGCCGAGCAGGGCCGGGCTCGGGCTCGGGTCCGGGTCTGAGGTCCGTGGGTCGTGGGCTATGGGCTGTGGGCTGTGGGTTCGGGTCGAACCTTATCGTTTCGCAGAAAATTTATTTAATTAAATTTTTAAATTTAAAATTTAAATTATTTAAATTTTAAACAAATGTTTCCGTTATTTGCCGGACCGAACCGTTAGAGGGTTCGGGACTGTTAGAGAATACAGAACCGGTTCGCGCCTGTTGGGCGGTCTAACCGCCAAGCCAAACCGGTGGTTCATCGGTTCAGTAAATCTGAACAGTCTCCATTAATGCCTATATAAAGACTGCTATTCATTCCATTTAGGAATCCAATTCTATCTCTCCTTCCGAAGTTCTGCTGCTCTGTTTTCACATACAATCTTCATATCCAATAGTTGAGAAAGTTCAGCATAGCCGAGTTCGCTGTGTGTGCAGTTTGCCGTGCTTCTCCTGCACACAGCAATCGCTTTATCCTTGAGGCAGACGCTCATTTCACCGCAAGCACTGAGGCATGGGAGCTATCTGTCTTAAGGAGACAATGTCAAACGTTGGACCCGATTGCACAAATTTTGTCTGTAAGCTTTAAATATTTTGTTTTCTTTCCAGTTTGGTTTTGGTATGCTATTTATGTTCTGCTTGGCACTGCTTTTATATATCTATACTCAGTTTTCTTTTATTCTGTTTTATCACAAATTTTTTATCGAAAAACAATATTTAATTATTACTGCTTTTCTTATATTCTGTTTTGTATTTTGTCTATTTGCATACATAAAACTATTTTCATAACAGTGTTTATTTCTATTCTGGTTTATATTCTGTTCTATAAAACAATGTATTCATGTGCGTTTACTTTAAATGCTATTTTTTATTTGATTTAAAGGAAATTTCTATACTGTTATTATATGCAAAAAAATAGATTTTTACAATAATTCTGTTTATGTTGCTGTAATTTAGTTTATTGTATTTGGTTAGCGTCTCGGTTTCAAACCGACAGATTGTTGTATTTTCAGAAGTTAAATTCCAACAATCTTAAGACAGATAGTTTATTTCCATACTTAGTTTCTGGAATTGCGTACTGTCGGTATTTAATTTTCTGTTTAAAGTTTTATAAACTTGGTTTATTTAATATAGTTGTTGCAGTTTTTAAATTACTGTTTAATAAACTGTTATTGGATTCTGTGTCGATGTCAATTCGGATTTTACAGATATGGCAGCCAAACCTGACAATAGAATGGACTCTACCCCTGCTGCTTATGCCCTTATGGTGGTCTCTATTCTGACCCCGATTTTGGCATCTGTTCCGTCCCAGATTCTGGCTACACTTCCTGTGAACCACGGGGAGAAACTAGAAAAATTTAATGGGACAGATTTTAAGATGTGGCAGTAAAAGATGTTGTTCTACCTAACGAAGCTGAATCTGGCGCGGTTCCTCTAACAGGATGCTCTTTCGTTGTCTGAGAACGGGGGTGAAAGGCAGGTTGTGGCTGCAGTTGATACGTGGCAGCGTGCTGACTTTTTGTGTCGCAACTATATCCTGGATGGTCTGGACAACACGTTGTATAACGCGTACTCTGCCGAAGACGGCAAAGGATTTGTGGGATTCACTGAACAAGAAATACAAGACGAAAGATACCGGGATGAAGAAATTTGTCGTCGACAGATTTCTCGAGTTTCTTATGGTGAATTCGAAGACCGTCATCAGCTAGGTCCAAGAGCTTCAACTGATTCTGCATGAGATTCATGCCGAGGGCATGACACTGAGCGAGTCCTTCCAATTAGCTACTATTATTGAAAAGCTGCCACCGTCTTAGATGGATTTCAAGAACTATCTGAAGCACAAGCGCAAGAAAATGAAGCTTGATGTGAGACCCTGAACCGTTACATTTTTGAGTTGTTTATATATTTGACATGTTTCTTTCAGTATATGAATAGCCTCAATGCATGGGTTTAGTAGAGGCTTGTTTGGCTAGTGTTTTGACCTAAAAACTAGTTTTACATCAAAAAACACACTGCTCAGCAATTCGGTCGACTGGAGGGCTTGGCCCAGTTGACTCGACCAAAAATTTTGAGTTTGGTCGACTGGACATGGGGGTTCAGTCGACTGGACAGTACCATTTTCTATTTCTATAAATATCCCAGGGGCTGGAGATATTTGTTAAAACCTTTCTTCCAAGATAAGTTATCCCTTTTCTCTATCTTCTCTCTAGCTTTGAGGGCCCGAGGCTTGGTTTTGTGTTGGTTTGTTTGCGGATCCTTGCTGTAGGCGCCGTAAACCTCGTGTTCATCCGATTGGATTCTCGTTCTAATACCGTTTAGTTTTGCGATGTTGAGTTCTTGACTCTCCGAGGTAGGATTCTAGACCCTATTGCTGTATAAGGGTGTTTTGTGTAATTATATGTGTTTTCACCGTGTATAAAATACATCAAATACTGTTTTCATGTTTAAATCTTAGTTTTTGGGTAAAAGGGGGTTTTTACGCCTTTCTCGATTTGAAACGTGTTTCGAGTATGTTGGTATCTGTGGTTTTCAAAATGAGGTTTGAAAACGAGGTGTTTATGAAAATGGTGAAAAACGTATTTTTTGGAGGTTTGCAGTTAACCCTCGAGGTTGAGTCTCAACTCTTAAACATTTTGTTGGAAATGGTTGTTGATCTCCATGGTTTATGGATTGGATCATTTTATACATGTGCTGTATAATTGTTTTACGGGTTTTCGTAATTAAGCTACGGTGGGTTTTTAAATGTTTTCCATAGATGTACAGTGACAGTGTGTGGTGTTGAGCTGGGCTTCTATTGCTCCTTAGTGGAAGTCCAAAAACGTGAGCAGAGTGGGTTCGCTACGGTCCCTGGGTTAATCCTCGTAAACGTGATTTGGTTATACTTCATCCATCGATCATGGAAATCCGTAAAGAAGTCTATTGCCCCGTGAGTAGCTTTATTATTGTAGCTCCGTATAAAAATTGTCATTACTTAGCAGACCATGGGTGATTTTAGAGTAATGGGCAGGAGTCTATAGTTGTTACCTTTGTTCGTGTGTGTGGCAAAGTCGGTACATAGGATTTCATGTTATATCTTTCTCCTCAGTAGTGTAACCCGAGTGGAGCATACTGTTTTATTACCGCCTTCCCTTAACTCTGGCATGATATCTGTTATGATGATATGCATAGTTTGAGGGATGGAAAACTTGTGGCTTTCAGGATGAAAAACCTTATTGGCTCCTATGGTTGAGCTTGTATGGTTATGATTGCATAGCCTGCTTTACAGCTTTACTGTCTATTTTCTATTGGGCTTCAGCTCACGGTGTGGGATTTTACTGTAAAATATTTTTCAGGTGAGCATGAGGAGTTGACCTAGATTCCTGTGGTGGTGGAAGACTAGCAGTAGTTTTCCTATTTTGACATGTACTTTTACATGTGAAGCCTATTTCAGAAGGCGAGTTTTGTATGCCTTGAGACGATATACTTATTCATATATGAGATTGCATGTTTACTGTTTATGAGAGTTGAACTATGGGGATTTTCATCCAAATGTTGTATATATTTTTGAGTTGAGAGTTTTTCAACTGTAAATATTATTTTCTTAAACGATTTTGGTGGGCTTTCACGTGACCGTGGTGTTTGGGGCATGACAACTTGGTATTAGAACTCTGGGTTCAAATACCTAAGAGCCATGGGAAAGAGGGTACATCACCTTGTGAGAATGTGCGTGTACTTGATTGCCTGTGATTTAGCATTTTCCTAACATCAGCATTGTCACGCCCCGTAACCCAGGGTCACGTGAAAATCCACCAAACACCAGTTTTACAGAATGTAGGTTTTCATACATTCAAATCCACCTGTTGAAATCACAAAAATCCCAATATGCATCTCTCATAAGCAATAAACATCCTGTATAACATGCATAAGTATATCGCGTTATGGCGTACAAAACTACCTTCAGGAATAGGCATACCAACAAGAAGGAAAACTATAAACGTCTTCTGCCACCATGGGCATCACCAAAACTACACCTCATTCACATCATCACCTGAAAATTATTTTACAGAAAAGTCCCACCCATGAACTGAAACCCAATAAAAATAGACAATAAAGCTGTAAAGCAGATAATATGCAATCACATGGTGGGAGTGAACTCAACCACAAACCCAAAATGGTTTTCCATCCAAAAACCCACAAGTTTTCCCATCTGGCCATCACAAGCCTCCCAAATGGTTTTAATATCATAAAACCCTGTTTCTATCCTTAAACCCATGAATTTGCAGATAATGCAAGTAAACCATCATAGTTAAGGAAAAATAGTAATTAAAACATTGTTCCCTCGCGGAATGTACCATCGCAGAATAAGAAGAGTAAGATCCTATGTACCGACTCAATCACAAGAGGATAGAGGTAGCAATTATAGACCCCTGTCCAATATCTAACCCCCAGATATCGTGGGATCGCCTAGATACACACAGGTTCTATACGGAGCACC
>JAULJZ010196138.1:0-20267 GCA_032270985.1 Heliamphora pulchella | reverse complement strand
GTAGAGTACGGCTTACACACAGAAGACCAGATTTTAGGTTCTTGCAGAATATAAGTTTTATGTTCACAATTTAGATGAAAATGGATATACCATCGATACGACTGTGGCACAGAGTTTTAGTAGGCCTGTCTTGGTTATAGGGAATAGATAATAGCGTTGTTTATTGTTCTAACTCTCTGTGCCAGTACACTTTGTGTGTATTGAACGGGACAGTTGTGGTAATTAATTTAATACTGACTACTGACTATATAAATTAATTCAAATCCCAATGTTATTATGAATAGTGCTTATCCTCTTAATTCAGAAATAATTATTAATTTACATATATTTAATATTATTGTTTTGATTCATTAGAAGGTGCGATCTTATATGGGTCTATATTTCTGGTGAATTGGATAGCGATACTATTTATTTGACAAATATTAATTATTGACGAAATTTACGTCCCGAAAGATCAGGATTGACGATACCCCCTTAAGGATGCTTATAAGTTTTGACCAGACCAAACCCTGCAGGTGGATTTAATTATCCAGCAATCAAATAAGTTAAGCAGAAGAGCTTAAGGAATATGAAGATGCCGATTAAATTGAATTGTCAGTAATTAAATTTAATTGGCGGGTATCAAAAATCTTAACGTCGGGAGAAATGGTAAGCATTTAATAACAGGAGTTCAATCCAAGAAGGTCTTGAGATTATGGGTCAGAGTGCAATTATAGTTCTTTAGTGATGTGAACTGTAATTCAGTATTTTGTAAAAATTACAGAAATCGCTTCGTCTTTCCATATTGGAGAAACCGCCCATAGGTATCTGTGTTCCACTGGAAGTCTTACTCATAATTACTCCCCAGGTCCCCTGCTGTAGCCCTATATATATGCGGGTAGGCTGAACCAATTTATATGGATTTTCATATCATTCTTGATATATTATTTTTTTCTTTCAAGACTTAAAAAATATATCGGGGTTCTGTCGGTACAAGTTCTCGGAAGATCGTAGCCCACACTACGTTCGAGGATCGCGTAAGGGAATATAGTAGAAGATCTAACTGGAGTTTCAACTCGGAATCAAGTCATAGTTAAAGATTAGAGCTACAAGAGGTATTTTTCTAAATTAACTTTGATTGCATGGGTTTATTTTTGATCGTTCGACGTTAAAATTTTTATCTGGAGCCGATTTCGACGTTTGTCCGTCTAGTTAATTTTTTACCTAAAATTGTTTTACAAAAACAATGATCCTAGCAGTATTGCCTCCAACATCAAAGACCATAGGAATCAGTTGCTATGATTAGTCAGTGGATAGTGATAATCCCTTCGAGGTTTTGGTGTATATGGTTTTGGTCGTGTGCTGGATTATGTACGTCATGAGCCATGCTATGTCATGAGCTGTGTACTCAAGATGGGGTATAGACAGGAACATGGTGGATGGAAGCGTAGTAATCTTTGGTCAAGTGCATGTGGAGGTAGCAGAACGTGAGTGGTTCTGGAGATATTCCCTGCCAGCAGGACATTGATGGTAGTCAGCAGGATGTTTTGGGTAGTCTGAGTACTGTCTGATGACCTTAAACGTTTTATACCTTCTTATGGTTTGAGAATTGAGTTACAATTGAGTAAGCTCGAGGATATGGGGACGAGTATGAGTTGCAGATATGCTGGAAAGAGCATGAGTTGCGGCTATATTGGAATGTGTAAGGGTTTAAGTTACGATTATAACATGCGATAAGTATCAATTCTGTAGGAATCCTACGAGAATACAGGTTCGTGGTTTGGTCGTTACCTTCGTGATCAGGAGATCGTGTTTGGGAACTATGCTGGGTGTAGGAGGTTTGAGAGGACCGTGGAAGGGTTCGATAGTACGATTGGCTTGTGCTGAGATGGAATATCCCGAGTGTGATATGTCTGGAGGTTGTTTATGTTTGACCTCAGGTTTTGAGGTGGATATGTTGTTTGCCCATTGTAGACACCCCAATTTGACCCCGTCCAATCTTATGTGAGTTCGATAATGAAAACTGGTGGAATGGTGTCTCAGTACGATCCTCAAAAAGTGATCCAAGCTCGGTATTTGAACCCAAAACCTTCAAACCAATGAAATTTTGTCGAACCAACGAAACTTGCTGCACAAGTAAGGCGACTGCCATGTTAATTGTGCCGACCGCCAATAGAATCTCTTAGAAACCCTAACCAAATATGGCGACCGCCACCTTTTATTATGGCGATCGCCAGCTTACATCATGGTGACCGCCATAGAATTTTGTGGAACTTTTTAAAAATATAGTAACCGCCAACTTGTATAGTGGCGACCGCCAACTCCAAATGGCCTGACGTGTCCCTAAAACGTGGTGGCATCTCATTGGCTGAAGAACTCTATAAATACCGTACCTCTGGTACGTTTTCAATGACAGAATTTGAGTATGAGATTTTGAGAGTGAAGCTCTGCTGAGTCGCTGAGCAATTTCAAGCCCCGACGCCGAAGCCCTGCCGATATACCGAGTCCCGAACCTCCTACATTGAATCCTTACTTGGATTGCCACCCGAGGATCGACCCATTGAAGCACATTCCCTACTTGAAGATTTCCCGGCAATCTAGGTACCTCGTTTGGATCCCCAGTCTTTCTAACTCAATTTCCTCTCTTTTGGAGTGACCGGGTTAAAATTCAATTTCAATTTGCATATTCCTTCCGTTTATATAGTTAATCTTGTTTATTTTAGTTGTTTTATTTACTTCCTTAGTAGTTAATTTCTCTACATTTCACACTAAGCACATTATCTTTCCTTTTCTTATTTTTATCACTTTATCAATTTAGTGCTAAAATATTCTTGCAATTACAACTAATTAATGTTGTAAATTGTTATAATAACGCACTTATATTTATGTAAATGTAATAATTAATACTAGATTTCACGTTAAATAGTTGTCTTTAATTTCTTTTATCTTCTAACATTGGTTTAATTTTCTTTACTAACATTTATTTTCATTTCCTTTTCCTTTTTTTTAGTAACATTAATTTGATGTCTTCTTCTTTTAAGCATTAGTGTAATGATCCTTTCTTCTTCTTTTTTTAGCATTTAAAGTTTCTTTTCTTTCATGCAATATTAGTTTTAATTTCCTTTCCTATTAGTTTAGCACTCTTTTAATAGCTCTCTCTTTTTAATAATAGTGTAATTTTCTTTTCTTGCATTTCATTTTCTTTCCTTTTATCATTAGCTCTAATTTTCTTATTATGTCCCATTTAGTACTCTTTTCCTTTTAATGTTAATATTTTTTTTAATATTTCATTTTCTTTCTCTTTCTTATAACTTTATTAAACCCAAAAAATTTATAAAAATCTTTTAGTCTAATTCTCATTCTTTAGTTGTAATTTTGTTCCCTTTTTATTTTCTTTTCCTTTGTTTCCCTTTATTTTTGTTTCTTTAAAAATGTAGATAGTTAAAATTTTCTTCTCTAACCCTTTTCATTTTCAGCATAATCCTTCTTTTTGTGAACTTTTTCTTTAAACCCTTAAACTCTATTTTGCCATAAAACCTTTATTTCGAATTTCTTCATTTGAACTTTCTTTAAGATTTTATACATTTTCCTTTGCTTAGTATTTCTTTTATTAAAAATTCATCATGTTAAATGCTAACATAGTTTATTTTGATAACGTACATGTTTTAACTTCTTTACTTGAAAGTATGAATAGTTTAATTTATCTTTTGTAATAAATCATGTTTAGGTAATTTTAGCCTATTTTTACTCTTACATTTGAATCATGCTAGTTTGGATCATTTTAATAAAATTGCATGTGAGAGTATTTCATGTATCCTTTAATTAAAAATTGTATGTCATAGGAATTAGAATTTTTATTTTGGTATTTGTTTAATTTGGAGTGTTTTGTAAATATGTTATGTATCTTTCATATTTGATTTTGGATGTTCACTCTTTACCTCCACTTTCTTTATTTGCATGCATTTGAAAAATTCTTATCAAAGAACCAATGATGATTAGTAGAGGCCAACCTTATGGTTGGGCGAATGGGGTGCCTAACACCTTTCCCGATTCGTACCTTAGCCTCTAAACTCTTTTTTTTCTCTGGTTAACGTTTCCAAGATCAGTAGTCATTTTTTGTTTTTTTTAATTTTTCTCAAAAACTAAGTGGCGACTCTGTTTTAATTAAAAAAAGGAGTTTTCAAAGGTTGGTTTTCAAGGTGTTAAAATATTTTTCAAATATCTTTGAATTCCCATATTTTTGACCATTTTTCAAAAAACCCCAAAATTCCAACGCCACAGTATTTTCTGGCGACTCCGTTGGGGACTGGTTTCTAAAACCAAATAAGAGGGTTAGACTCGAAAACATCATTGGTTCTTAATAAAAATTTCTCATTTGTATTTTTGCATGCATATGCATTGTTTTTCGAACCACCCTGCTTGGTCGACTTGACGCCCTGAACGTATATCTGTTTCGAGGATTGTTGGAAAGGCGGGAAACCCTTACTGATTGTACGCTATCATAGGTGTAGTAAAAGAGTTCGAGCGTACTATTTGACCATGTTCTGCATATGAGGTATATACCCGGCTCTATTCAGAAGGTGCTTTGTTCAATTGACCAAAATCGACCTTTTACATATAGTGAACTTAGAACTCTCCATTAGGTGCGATTAACCCTGGTAGGATTATGTTTTTTTTTATTGTATGTTTTTTTTGCGTATTGTTAGGATTGTTTTGTTTGGGCTTAAGCTAGTCCCTTTCCCGAGTCCAGCCCGAGTTTTCCATTATCCTTTGATTAGGTTAGCTTTTTCTTCGGGTTTTTACCTGGACTTTGTCTTTTACCATGTTTGGTTCTTATGCTGTAGTTTTCTTCTCAGGCTCCCGCCCATGTTTCGTTTTAAAGTCTCTGGGGTAGTTTCCCTCTTCTCTGGGTTCTTCTCAGGTCGTTGGTTTCCTCCCCCTTCACATATGCTCATTTCTTCTAAACCCTCGAGATAGGCTCGTTTCTTTCAAATCCTTGTCATTCCCGTGAGAGTTAGTTCTTTGCCGTTATACTACCCGTTTTTCCTTAGGATTTTTAGGTGGAACCAGTTCAGTAAATGTAGCTCTGTTTCCCTACCAAAATACTGTCCGTTTCCCCGTTTTAGATGAGCTTTCTCTCTAAAATTTAGTGGTTTCCCCTTCTTAATAGTCATTCTGGTTTTTGGGTTATCCTGTTATACTACCAGCATGATCCCGACATGGGCATTATTCCAGTCTCCTTATTTATCTGCTCATGATTTGCTGTATCGAGTATCTGGGATATTTGCTATCTATTGTCAAAATTTTTGCCCGAGAAGTATCTGATACTGGTCATTATGCGTTTGGAGTTTAGGTTTCTTTGAGGTTTTACCATTGGGACCTGGAAAGCACAGTCAACACAAGGTTGGAAAAGATTAGTGACAGGTAGACTCTATAAGGTGTCGAAACAATGGCAAAAAATGAGGTGAATTTGGCAGCCCTAATAAGGGTGATTACTGATACACAGAGAGCCATAGAGTAATAGACCCAGGCTCAAGTACAATGTCAGGTAAAGATTCGGGTAATTTAGGCCCGTATCCCTGTTGTGAATGGACAATCGAATGACACGAATGAGAATGCCAAAGATTTTTGGGATGACAATTAGGTCCCCAATGGACAGTAAGTTGTTCCACCACCACCACAGAATCCTCGTCAGGTGATAGTTGAGGAAGAAAATACTACGCAGTCTAGAGAATCTGCACTAATTGAAAAGATCGATCGGATGGAAAAGGTCCTTAGAAAGGCTAAAGGGATCGAGGAATATATGTTAGATGTGGGAGGACTATGCTTGTTCCCAGATGCTAAACTGTCAAAAATGTTTAAAATGCCGAACATGGAAAAATTTGACGGAACCGGAGATCACAGAATTCATCTCCGAATGTATTTTGGCACCCTCTCGCCAATGGAAATTGATGACAAGTTGAAAGCTCAGCTCTTTCACCGATCTCTCTCTGAGACAGCCAAGAAATGGTTCCTCTCGCTCGACGTAGCAAAGACTAGAACATTGGAGGATATAGCTACGGCTTTCGTCAGTTAGTATAGTTACAATGTCCAACTGGACGTAACTACCCGAGAGCTCAAAACTACTCGACAGAAGAATCGGGTGTCTTTTGTTGATTTCTTGAGCCGATAGAGGGGTAAGGTCGCCAAGTTGATGAACCGACCATTTGAGAAAGAACATGTGAGGATAGTAGTGAAGAATCTGTAGTCTCCACTGAAACGGTACATCATCACGCAGCCATTGTCCACATTCGAGCAATTGTTTGATGCTAAGGTTCAGATAGAAGATGCAATCCAGTCTGGGGATATTGAAAAAGCCGAGCCGAGCCAGAAACCCAGGAGGACCTTCCCCACAAATAACCAAAACCAATATGCTACCACCAACCTCGTGTCTAGTTCAAACAAGATAAACTTGCTAAATCCATCCTCTTCTGCCCAGCAATCCAATAACGCCCATTAGTCAGATAACAGTCAACAGCAACAAAGGCTAAGGAGGGTGTTCTCTCCCCTCAACATTTCATTATCCACCGCCCTGAATCGACTAGTCTAGAAAGGGCTTATCAAGTCATTGGACCCCATGCCTGTACTTGATCCCTTACCGCCGAGGTTTATGCTTCTCAATACTACGCCTTTCACCAAGGTCCTGGGCATTTGACTGATAAATGTATGAGGCTTAGACATAAGATCCAAAACCTCATTGATAACAAGGTGATCCCACCACCATCTGCCACCACAAAACCGAATGTCACTACTAACCCCTTACAGAATCATGCCAGGCAAGTTGGGGCAAATTACATGTCTCTGGGGGAATCAGAGGACTCGAGTCAGCACATCTGTTCAGCATACCTACCACGCCCTCGTGTTTCAATAACTGAGGATCAGACAGCATACTCATTCATGATGGTTAGAGGTAGTCGAGACAGGATGTAACAATATAATGATAATGCTTGGGAATGGTATCAACCGATAATCCAAATCTACCAACAAGAAGAGGAGCACAACGAAGAGGATGAGTGGCCTTTGGATTACCCAGCCCGACCATATGGGTTTGGTCACGTGCTCGACGGCATTACCCTTCCCTAACTTTTTGAGGAAGAAATATATGTGGATGAAATGGAGTCCTACTGGCTGGTAAGAATCGTGTTGAAATCAGATGGAGTAGAGTGGACTAATTTCTGGACTACTCGGGAACAAAAAGTAAATTTTATTGAGGAAGACATCTGAGAGGAAGTCGACAATACATGGGCCATAGAAGATGATGAGGAGAGGAAAGAAAGAATGGCAATCAGTGATTTGGGCAATTTGTGGGCGTTTGAAAGTCCTCCGCCTGTGAACGAAGTACGACAGACCAGTGATAAAATAACAGGATTATGGGACCTTGAGGAAGAGATAGAATATCTGACAAGAAGTGGGAGACATTTCAAGCCAGCCCAGTTAGAAAGGGGGCAACCAAGTGGGAAAGGAAAGGGGAAAGAACAACAAGAAGAAGATGATGCAGTGTTGAAATAATTAAAGAAGACACAAGCTAACATCAGCATTTGGGGGCTACTGATGGCCTCGCACAAGCACAGGCAACCTGTACTAAAAGTTTTGAATAAAGGCTGCATTCCAATAGAGGCAACCCCAGAGCAACTGATTGGACTCATTCTGCCGGCAGCTGAACCATAGGTCATTTCTTTTTTTGGCAAAGATCTGCTAGCAGAGGAAAGAAATCACAACAAGCCGCTATGCATCACTGTTAAGTGCCTAGACAAATGGGTCCCCGTGACTCTCATCGATAACGACTCTGCATTAAATGTATGTCTGCTCAGAATAACACTCTGTTTAGGACTAAAGATGGAGCAATTCATACCAAGCAATCAAGGAGTCTAGGCTTATGACAACACAAGGAGGGATGTACTAGGACTGGTGTCGTTTGCAATATCAGTAGGGCCCTTGGAAACGTCGATCGAGTTCCATGTGCTAGATGTACCGGCGTCCTTTAACTTGTTATTAGGTAGACCTTGGTTGCATAACCCAAATGTTCAAGCCGTACCATCTACTCTCCATCAAAAATTGAAACTAATAAGAAATAGTGCAGTTCTGACTATTCACGGAAATTACAGCATTCATCCCCCGAGAGAAGGAGAGGGCATAACTCTGTTGGAAGTTCAGCATAGTGAAGATGATCTGTTGCTCAGTGGTTTCCAATTTGGTGAAACACAGGCTGTTCAGATGCTGATGAATGAAGAAGAAAGTTATATCAACCCTTGGGCAATCACAATAATGAGAAAAATGTCCTTTTTCCCTGGTATGGGTTTAAGACGGAAGCAGCAGGGAATCCTGGAACCCATTCAGGTATTACCGACTTCGCACCATTTTGGTCTTGGGAATAAGTCAATGGAAGAAGATTTGGAAGGGCCTAAGAAGGGACGGAAGGTCAATTATACCAAAATGCTCAACGGGTACTTTGTTAAGGAAGGGGAAGATTTCCCGTATCGTGGCTTTTCAGAGCCGTGGATCGATGAAGAAACCAATCAAAAGCTACCAGGATTGGAGATCTTTTTCAGCCATCAGTTGTCTGACACGAAAGAGGAAGAAACAGTAGAACCAAAAAAGGAAGAAAAGAAGGTCCAAGAGGAAGATTGGGCCGACAAGCTTGATGGTACTGACATGGGAGTGCTGTTCAACGAAAAGATGGCACAGCTACAAGTAACCGACTCAGACTGCTTCATGATGGGCTTCAGCGCACCAGTAGATTGCACCAAGCTCATTGTTGATGCAACCGCAAAAGAAGTAAAGAATTAGACCATCGAGTCATCTGATGTACATATTGTCTGTTCTGGGTCCAAGTCTGAGTCTGAGTCTGTGATTGAGGGCACGTTTATTTGTTCACCTCCCCCTGTCTATGCTTTCGAGTTGTGATTCCTTCTTCTTTCAATGAAATGAACAAGATTTCCAGTTACTCGCCTTTGTTTGATTTGTTTCATACGCTTTCTGACGATTTTGAACTCGACGGGAATATTCTCAAAGAAATAAAACTTTTAATAAAAAGAGAAGAAGAAATGCGTGCCCAACCAATAACTGAAAAAACTTTGTCAATAAATTTGGGTAATAAAATTAACCCACAAAATGTGCAAATTGGTTCTTTTTTATCCTCAGTTGAACAAAAGCAATTAATAACTTTATTAAAAAAAATTAAAGATGTGTTTGCATGGTCTTACGAGGATATGCCTAGAATTGATCCTGACATTGTCCAACACCATATCCCTCTATACCCCGATGCTAAACCAGTCAAACAAAAATTAAGACAGATCTGGCCAGAATGGGCTCTCAAGATCAAAGAAGAAGTTGCTAAACAGATCAATGCCAGATTCTTGATGGTATCTGAGTATCCGAAAATGGGTAGCCAACATCGTGCCAGTTTTAAAGAAGGATGGCCGTATCCGAGTCTGCATGACGTTTTGGGATCTCAACAAGGCTTGCCCAAAAGATGATTTTTTGCTGCCACACATTGACGTCTTGGTAAACAGTATAGCCGGGCATACCCTGTTGTCATTCATAGATGGCTTCTCCTGGTACAACCAAATTCTGATGGATCCTGAGAATAGAGAAAAGACGACCTTCACTGCATCATGGAGCACCTATTGTTATCGTGTGATGCTGCTTGGCTTGAAAAAAGCAGGGGCAACCTATCAAAGGGCTCCCATTACCTTATTGCATGACATGATGCATAAGTAGGTCAAAGTGTACATGGACGGCATGATAGTCAAGTCTAAGGATCGGGATGGCCACATTGTAGCACTACAAAAGTTATTCGAGAGGATTCAAAAGTACAAGATGCGACTCAACCCACAAAAATGCGCCTTCGGGGTTACTGCCGGAAAGATGCTTGGATTTATGATCACTCAACAGGGTATCGAAGTAGATCCTTCAAAGATCAAAGCAATCTTAGAAATGCCTCCTCCAAGAACCAAACGAGAAGTTAGGGGCTTTTTGGGTAACATACTGTTAATCAGTCGATTCATTGCAAAATTGACAACTAGCTGTGAGCCGCTCTTCCGTCTGTTGAAGAAAGGAGTCAAGTTCGAATGGGATCAAAAATGCCAAGAAGCCTTTGATACCGTACCATAGTATCTGCAGAATCCACCTGTTCTGGCTCCTTCCAAACTTGACAAGCCATTGATCCTCTATTTGTCAGTGACTGATTTAGCTATGGGATGTATACTGGCACAAGAAGGTGAGACTAGAATCGAAAAGGTCGTCTACTACTTAAGCAAGAAGATGATAGAGTCAGAGATACGGTACACGCCATTAGAGAAGACATGTTAAGCCTTGGTTTGGGCTTCTCAAAAATTGAGGCACTACATGTTGTCTTTCACAATAAATATCATCTCTCGGAGGGACCCATTGAAGTATCTGTTTGAAAAGTCAGCACTGACAGGAAGGTTGGCTCGATGGTTGCTACTGTTATCAGAATTTGATCTTCAATATGTCACCCGAAAGCCAGTCAAGGGCAGAGCAGTGGCAGAGTTCCTGGCCGATCAACCAATTGAGGGAGGAGAAAACACGAAGTTCCAGTTTCCTAATGAACAGTTGATGAAAGCCAGGATGAGAGGTGGACTATATATTTTGATGGAGCATCCAATCAATATGGCTTTGGAATAGGAGTCCTTCTTGTCACTCCCGATAAATCACATGTTCCATTGTCTCTGAAGCTCAATTTTGAAGTCACCAACAATCAGGCTGAGTATGAGGCATGCGTAACTGGATTGGAGGCAACCTTAGAACTAGGGGCAAGAAAGCTGGAAGCCATCAGAGATTCAGCACTGGTAGTTTTACAAGCAAGAGGAGAATGAAAAGTCAGGGACTTAACCTTGATTCTCTATCATCAAGAGCAAGAGAAACTAATACCGTGTTTCGAATCAGTAATCTTCACCCATGTGCCAAGACTGCAGAATAAGTTTTTCGACGCACTGGCCACCCTAGCATCCATGATTGACATACCATCAGGAGTCCAAATGAGACCTTTGGTAGTTGAACAAAAAAGAAATCTGGCATATGATATGACAGCTGCCATCGAAGAAAGCACTGACGATCTCCCATGGTATTTTGGCATTCAAAACTTCGTGGAAAAATGAGAGTATCCCAAGTTTTCTAGCAAAAAGGATAAAAGGGCGATACGAAGACTATCTACATAGTTTATCATTTGCGGTGGTAGACTATATAAACGAGGACATTCTGGGGTCAACAAGCTGTGTGTAAACACTTAAGAGGGCCAAGAGTTGTTGAAAGAAATACACGCAGGAGTTTGTGAGCCACACATGAGCAGAAATATGTTCGCCAAGAAAATCCTACGACAAAGATACTTTTGGATGACAATAGAGACAGACTATATACAGTTCGTGCGGAGGTGTCATAAATGTCAGATTCACGCAAACCTTATGCATGTTTCCCTGTCTTAGTTTTACAACCTAACGTCACCATGGTCATTCTCAGTATGGGGCATCGATGTAATTGGTAGAGTAACACCGAAGGCATTCAATGGACATGAGTTTATTTTAGTAGCCATTGATTATTTCACTAAGTGGGTGGAAGCTGCCTCCGACTCAGTATTGAAAGCCTCCCATGTTGCTATGTTTATCAAGAAAAACATCATCTGTCGGTACGAAGTCCCACATGAGGTCATATTAGATAATGGTTCACATTTCCAAGGGAAGGTTCTATATCTTTTCGAAGAATACCGAATAGTGGCTCACAAGTCCTCGCCATGTCGGCCGCAGACCAACGGAGCAATTGAGGCAGCAAACAAAAACATCAAGAAAATCCTGCAAAAGACAATCAACTCACACAAAGATTAGCCGAAACATCTACCATTTGCACTTTAGAGATATCGAACGTCGATTAGAACTTCAACCAGAACTACACCATACTCTTTAGTGCACGGGATGGAAGCTGTACTTTTTATTAAGGTGGAAATTCCTTCGCTAAGAGTGGTGGCCGAAGCCAATATATCGGAAGCAGAATGGTAAAGGAACCGGAGGGAGGAGTTGCTCTTGTTTAATGAAAGAAGACTGCAAGCTTTATTTCATTTACAAGGGTATCAAATGAGGATAACTCAAGCGTTCAATAAAAAGGTCAAGACCCGAGATCTTAGAGAAGGAGATTTGGTTCTTAAAGAAATCAAAACTCATATCTTTGACCCGAGAGTCAAGTTCAAGCCAAACTGGTCCAGACTGTTTCTCATTAAAACCATTATGACAGGTGGTGCAGTCATTATCTTGGACTTAGACGGCAATGTGTTCTCCAGTCCAGTTAATCTTGATCAGCTCAAAAAGTACTATCCTTGAGGTAAAAATAAAGATAAAATAAAAAACTCGCTGAGTTGAAAACTAAAAAGGCAACTCAGAAAAAAGTTAGAGCAGGCTGCAAGGCCGAAAACCCGAATGGGCGACCTTAGTAAATGTTAGGGCGCTACAAAAGGAGAGCATTAATACCCGAGTAAAAACCGACCTCGAACTATGTTATGGTCTGATTCTATCTTTTTGGGATATGTAGGCAGCTTCTTTTAAAGAAGTTCGACCACATTCTTCATTTTTAACCATCTTTGAATCTATGTAAGACCAATGCAAACTAAACTTTGAAATCCTAAAAAATTTGGATAAATTTGAGCCATCTTAAATATAAAGTGGGAGTTTTTTCATTACTTTAATTGGAGTTACAAAATTTTTGAAAAATAAAAGGAAGGATACGCAAGTCCCAAATTCTACAAAATAAAAATGAAAGCTATGAAATTTTCTAAAACAAAGCAGAAGGCCTCAAATCTTTCTCCTTTTCGCTACCTATTTTCCCTCTTCTTTATCCTTCTTCTCCCTGTCTTGTGTTAGCCATATCTTGTACTCAGCAGAAAGCTCAGGACATTGCAGCTCCTGCATCTCCATCAATGAGCGGGATGGCCAGGCCTCCTGATACAATGCCAGAAATGGGGCCCGTAGTACAGATGAAGATAAACGGCCTCGGGTGTTGTGAGGGATGATCTAACTGCCACCGAACTGCCGCATGATCCTATGGGGATAATAGAAAGTAGTCTGAAGCAGACCAATGAGCAAAACACCAGGGTGATCCATGGTGGCCAAAGTCGTGGCAGAGATCCGCCACCTGGGGCACTACCAAGTAATATCTGGACTAGTCAGAGAAGAAAGGTACTGCCGCCAGGTTACTTCGGTGTCACATATCTGATAATAGGGGCGATAGAAGAAAGCTGCAGCACTGTGTCTATCAGTAGGTGGCTTCTGCACAAGATTCACTTTCTCTATCAGCCAGATCTATAGTGAAAGTTAGATCAGTAAGGGAAAGGCCTAACAAAAAGCTTTGATAAAGAGAGAGGTCTTGGGTACACCTGAAGAAGCAGAGGACTGCTAGCAAAAGTAGTGGTTTCACCGAGATGAATAGCATCTAGGCCCAGCAGTGTCTCGGCTAAGACAAGTGGCATAAAATCCTTCCCCATCCACATCTGACTAGCAATGTCAACCAAGGCAGAGCTAACTCGCCCGTCAGAAGGAATGAGAAGATACTGAGCAAGAAGACAGAAGCAAAGAGCATAACGACGTCGCAGCTGAAAGACAAGGTCGCTAAGGTCACCGGTAGGACGAAATCTGTCAATGATCTAGGGAATGTCAAGGTAGTCACCCGATGTCAGAAAAGAGTCCTCCATCTTAGACAGACCACAGAGTTGCATCACCTGTTGCCGAACAAAAAAGGAGAAGGTGGGAACAACAACAGGACTCTACGAAGCCAAGTCTAGGATAGCAGCAAACTCCTCCACAGTGGGGCATAACTCTTCAAGACCGAATCGAAAGACACGGGACCGAGGATCCCATAGTCGGGTAGCAGCTTCCAACAAAGGACCATTAGTCTTCACAGTCATAAGAGGAAATAAGGAGTTGATACCGAAAGGGGTAAAGTTCAAACGCTTGACTTGGGAAAATGCCTCGACCCATGTTAAAGGGAAGAAGCCATTTGAGTCGGAGTAACAGAAAATGGGGTCTCTAGTGCTGTATTTATAAGGCAAAAAAGGGCAAAAATCAAAATTTTGGCAAAAGGCATGTTCAAAGTGGCGACCGCCATCTTGGAACTGGCGATCGCCAACTCTAAAAAGCATAGTACAGTGACATCAGCCCTTTGACCAGGTGACCGCCATGTTAAAAATAACAACCGCCATGTCAGTCTCCTTGTAAGTGGCGACTTCCATGTTGTATTATGGCGACCGCCATATTTGAACATGGCGAGTATGTGTCAGTTTGCAGTTTATGTGATCTGTATAAATTATGGCATTTGAATTATGCATTCAAGGTAGTTTGAACGAAAAATAAAGGAAAATCATGCAACAGATGAACATATGAAGTAATAAATGGCACTAAGGCCCAAAATGCATCTCGAATATGTCAGAGTAAAAATTGGGGCACCTAGGCCCAATAAACAGTAAACTGGGGCACATAGGCCCATGGGGCAGATAAGTGTATATAAATGTATCAAACTAGGGCACGCAAACCCATCAAAATAAATGTATTAGAATATAAGTAAAAATTGGGAGGAAAAAAGCTCTCTCTCTCTCTCATATGTGCCTCAAATGGACTCGACAGGAAAGGCCAGCCTCCTCCGAGCTGTCATTCTCGAAGAGTCTATCGAAGTCATCACCGTCATCACTGCCAGAGGAAGAGATAACTCTGGATCGGCTCCGAGTAGATGAGACTAACCTTCTGGAACGAGCCCGAGAAGATGCTCGGGAACTACAGCCTCTAACCGGGGCTAGGGCTGGAGCAGGGGGCCTAACTGGAGCCTGTGGCGACACTATGCCAGTAGCCGGAGCTGGAGGCTGTCAAGAGAGAAGCAAGACTCAGAGCGGAATAAAGACAGAAAAATGTAGAAAAACTGAAAAGAACACGCAAGCTACTCACAACGGCAACTGGTGTGAAAGCAATGTCAGCTGCCCGCATCGAGGCATCTATCTGTGAACCAGTACCCTTAAGCCGGTGACTATCAGCATCGTGCAGTCTAACCAAGCCTGATCAACTTGAAAAAGAGAACGGTTCAAGAAAACTAGACAGATAAAAAGAACTCGTGACTGAAGGAAGGGTAGCAAACTAACCTGGTCGATGTTAGCCCTAAACTCTAGCACTGGTGAAACAGGGACTAGTAGAGAGAAAGGGAATCCATATGCAATGGTCTGGATATCCCATGGAATCTCTGGCCCCCTCATCCCAGCAGCAGCAGCTCCAGCTCCCGCAGCAGCTCTAGCTCCCACAACAGCATTAGCGCCAGCATCAGCAGCCTTCGGCATGTATCTCCGTCTCCTCCCACCTGGGGCAACCGGGCCAGGTCCCAATGGACCAAGTAGATGGGATCGGGCCCAGGCAGTATAATCTCCCTCCGCCACCAACAGCTCAGTAGCGGGAGTCCCCACCAGCTCGAGGAGAAGATCGACCCTGCTCAGATGCTTAGTCGGTCGCATACAAGCCGGAGGAACCACTGAGATCCGAAAGTGATCCAGGCCGAGCGACTGGCAAACCACTTGCTCTCCCAAATAGTACTCCCGTCCAAATGGACCCTACAGCAGGATCCTCCTGGGAGTGAAACCCTGACTGAGCATCAAATCTGTGCCGGCCCGATCCTCCACGCCCCTCCAGACATCCCGGTGGACCTACAACAGTTCAAAGTATAGTGCAAAGAATAGTAAGCCATACAATATGACGAACAGTACAGTGCGGTGCAGTACAGTGCAGTGACCAGTATAAGAAAGCAGTATACATAATAGTAAGCAGTAAATAAAGATACCTGATCGGGAGTCAGTCGGTCCAGCGAGACCAAAAATCGGTCAATGTTCTTCCCCCGGCCTTCTTCCTCTTCAGCCCTCGGGACCACCAGACTGCACGGGGAATGAATATAGGATCAGCTGAGGAGTTCGTCGGGACGTGAAGCCCGAGGAACATAGGTCCATAGCTGCAAAGAAGAAGATGTCAGCAAAAAGATAATGGATAACAGGTAACAGAAATGAATGAAAGGATGAAGAAACTAGATAGCACCTCCCAAACCCGCCAGTATCCCCCAATGCTGAGCTCCTAAGGGAATCGGGTTAAAGCTCGCATGAAGTTGTATAGAGTGGCGAGAGCTGCTCCTCCCCAATCGAATGAAGCAACCCGGTCAAGATGAGCCAAGGCGCCGAGGTAGTGCAAATGGACGGTATTCTCCTTGCTCGAGAACAAGGAGGTACTGAACATATACATAAGAAAACCTCGGGTGACCCACTCGAAGTGGCGGGGCTCGGTGCACTGAAAATGTCTGAACCGCTCGAAGAACTAGGTGTACCGGACTCTATCACGATCCATCTGAGTGGGAACAGCTCCTAGAAAATATGTCAACGCATCAGTAGAACTAGCAATAGTCGAATCAAATGGAATAGGCGCTCCTCCAACCCAGATTCCAGTGATGAGTGCGAAGTCTAGAGGCGTCAGAGTAGTCTCGAATGTGGTGAAATGAAAGGTATTGGTGGTATCCCACCACCGCTCCGCTAGAGCTGTCAACCACACTCGGTCATTGCTCGTCCTACCCAATAAGGGTATGAAGCGAGCAAAGCCAGAGGCATCAATAATGGCCCGACTAGGAGTAGAGAGGGCATTATACCACTCCATTACCTCTCCGGAGGCAGAACCTCCGAAACCTCGAACATAGTGACCAACCTAAAAAGCAAAAAATTGGCAGAGAATGTATAAAGGACAGACCGAGCAAGCAAAGTGCAGAGAAACATCTAAAAGCAAAACCCTAGGTTCGTGTGTAAGTGACGACCATTCAGTTCATCCAAGCCCTAGTAAACTAGACAAATCTCTCCTACCCTAGGTTCGTGTGTAAGCGACGATCTTTTGATTTTGCACGTCTTAGTAAAAGATTAGGAACTCTAAGCCCTGGTACGCCAGGAAAATCTTCTTTAAAAAGGAATGAAAAAAAAATAGAAAAAAAAAATTTCGTCAGATATTTGTGTTTTGCCTCCCCTGATTTTCTAAATTTTATAGGATTTTCAAAAAAAAGAATTTAGAATTTTTCAAAATTTTTTAAGACTTTCTAAAATTTTTTTAGATTTTCCAAAAACTTTCCCTTAATTATCTAAGATTTTCTAAAAAATTTTAAGATTTTTTTAAAAAATTTTAAGATTTTCTAAAATTTTCTAGAATTTTTAAAAGTTTTCCTTAATTTTCTAAAAATTTCTAAAATTTTTCAATTTTTTTTCTTAATTATCTAAGATTTTCTAAAAATATCTAAGATTTTATTTTTTTCAAGGATTTTTCTAAAAAAAATTTTAAGATTTTCTAAAATTTTCTAGGATTTTTCTAGGATTGTTCAAAATTTTCTTTAATTTTCTAGAATTTTCAAAAAATTTCTAGATATTTCTAAACATTTCTGAAAATTTTCTCAATTTTCTAAAAAAAATTTCCTCAAATGTCTAGAATTTTTCTTGATTTTCTACCAAAAAAAAAAAACTTCCCTAGTTCTCTAAAAATTTTTGAATAATTTTTTTTGATTTTTCTAAGATTTTTGAACAAATTTTCAAAATTTACAAAAAAAAATTCAGATCATTTTTCCTAAATTTTCTACGACTTTTAAAATTTTTTTCTTGATTTTCTCTTTAAAATGCCCATTTAATCTCTAGAGTTTGTGAATTTTTGCCTTAACTTTTTAGAAAGTTTTGACAAAATTGCCTTTAATTTTTTAAGATTTTTGATAAAAGTTATTTATCTAGTTTTAATGCCCCAAAAACAAAAATAAAAATCCCTCCCTAGTTTTTCTCTTTTCCTTAAAAAAAAATTCAAACATTTTATTCTGTGTTAATCACCCCTTCTTTTCATTGTTTGTTCAAAATCCTAAGTGTCCCTACTATTTTAATCTCTATTGCGTAGGTACCTAAACTAAGTTCAAATCCCAATCATCATCCACATCATCAAAATTATTCGTCAAGCACATCAAAATAATCGCATCATCATCACATAAAGGGATCCTAGGCATGCGTTTATATTTGATATATCATTTGTTTAGTATTAGATATAGTAAGGATATAGTAAATACCGAAGGTCGCTGGCGAGAGATATGATGGTCGGGCTCCCGCAAAAGGATGTCGGCTGCAACAGCATTGGCTGGAGGCTCATAGCATCTCAACCCACGTGGAACCACGCGATGAGGTAGCGGGGCATATGTATGTGGGTCAAAGGGTGCCAGAAGACCCTCTCTAGCATCGGGATCTAAGAAATAGGCCACAGTTGCCTCAGCAGCAGCATCTACAACTGCCTGCACATCGGCAGCTGCTCGCGCCGATTCCTCAGCCTAGCGAGAAGCGCGCTCCACCTCGAGTACCAGAGCGTCCATCGCAGCAGTGGGCTATGTAGAAGTAACTCTGCTGGAAGGAAGGACACCCATAGAGGAGCTCCCAATAGCATAGGGGCCCTGTCGTGCCCCTAAATCCTCATCTCCCTGGTCCTAGCCTGCCATGAAAAGGAATGAGATCACAAAAAGTAGGGTAAACATCGTGTGAGAAGCAGGAAGAAGCGAGAAAAGACTAAAGGTAAAGAAACAATGGCTAAAAAGACAAGAGGAAGCGAGGGAGAGCTTGAGAGAGTCTGAGAGCGCGAGAGAACTAGAGAGAGTGAGGGGAGAACAAATGAACCAGATCCGCGCGCCTCAAGGGCCTTATGCGCGTTTGAAGGTGGCGGTCGCCACCTTCGGTTATGGCGACCGCTAGGTTGGTGAAGAGACACATGGGGACCACCATGTTGGAGGAGGTTTTACCCTACGGTCGCTATGTTAGAGGGGTTTTGTCTTGGCGACCGCCATGTTCTCAATGGTCACGTCAGGTCAATTTGTCCATCATGAGGTTTAAGGGTTTTTAGGGGTCCGTTTGGTGGTCTTTTATTTGTGTATATGTTTATTTTCTTTTATTTGGGTGTTTATTTATGCGTATTGATTTCGCGCATGTTATTTTTGTTAACAACAAAAAATATATATATATAATAATAATAAAAATGACAATTTCCCTTAAAATAATTTTTCTTATTTTCTATGGGTGTGCTTCACAAAAATAATTTTGGGTGTTTCCCAAAAATACTTCAAATTTTGTGCAAAAATAATTTTGTGTGATTTATTCTTTTTTTTTTGCTTTAACCCTCGTCATTCGTAGTTATTCCTTCTGATAAATTTAGTTAAAAGTCGTAACTTGGCTTTTAATTATCTTTACCCCGTGTCTCGTCTTGAATTTTTAGGTCTTAACTCGACCTATTAATTCGTGATTTTCTCCCCGATAAATTTAGTTAAAAGTCGTAACTTAGCTTTTAATTATCTTTACCTCGCGCCTTGTCCTGAATTTTTAGGTCTTAACTCGACGTATTAATTCGTGGCTTTTTCCTTGATAAATTTAATTAAAATTCGTAACATAGCTTTTAATTATCTTTACCTCGCGCCTCGTCCCGAATTTTTAGGTCTTAACTCGACCTATTAATTCGTGATTTTCTCCACGATGAATTTAATTTCTAAGTCGTAACTTGGCTTTTAATTATCCTTATCTCGTGTCCTGTCCCGTTGTTAGTGTGGCGTTGGGATTTGGGGGTTAAAAATGAGAGAATTCAAAGATATTTTGAAAAATATTTTAAACACCTTGAAAATCAAATTTTGAAAACTCCATTTGTTGAAAATAGAGTCGCCACTTAGTATTTGAGAAAAACTAAGAAAAACAAAATTGGCTACTGATCTTGAAAACATTAACCAGAGAAAAAAGAGTTCCGAGGCTAAGGTACGAATCGGGGAAGGTATTAGGTACCCCGTTCGACCAACCATAAGGTTGGTCTCTACTAATCATGATTGGTTCATTAATATAATTTCTCAAATGTATACAAATAAAGAAATTAGGGTGAAAAGAGAACATTCAAAATCAAGTATAGAAAAATTCATAAAATATGTACATAACATTCCAAAACAAATAAGTGTCAAAAAAAAATCTTAAATTCTATAACATGCAATTTCTATATAAAGGATACATGAAATATATCCACATGCAATATTGTCAAAAATGACTTAAACTATCATAATATGCAAAATAATAAAACATGTTATAGGCTACCAAAACTACCTAAACATGGATTTGCTATAAAAGAAAGAAAAAATCAAACTATCCTAAACATGCTTTCAAATAAAGAAACTAAAACTTACGTTTTATCAAAATTAACTAGGTTAAC
>JAULJZ010196128.1:0-20268 GCA_032270985.1 Heliamphora pulchella | reverse complement strand
CGTGTGTTCATCATCAATTTTAATGCTTTTACCTTTGTCCTCCTCGATTTGCATATCTTCCATTCCCTTACTAATGTATAAATCATTATCAACTGGAATCTTAGAAGAAAAATGGTTAGCTTCATCAAAGGTAACATGAATGGACTCAACTAATGTCATAGTTCTTTTATTATACACTCTATAAACTTTACTATTAGTAGCATATCCAAGAAAAATACCTTCATCAGATTTAGATTCAAATTTTCCCAATTCATCTTTGTCATTTAAAATGAAACATTTACAACCGAAAACATGAAAATAGAAAATGTTAGGCTTTCTACCATTCCATAGCTCATAAGGATTTTTATTTAAATGGTATCTTATGAAAACTCGGTTCATTACATAACAAGCAGTATTAACTTCCTCAACCCAAAAATACTTAGAAATTTTGTATTCATTTAATATAGAACGTGCTATTTCTTGTAAAGATCTGTTTTTTCTCTCAACAATCCTATTTTGTTGGGGAGTTCGAGATGCAGAGAAATTGTGAGAAATACCATTTTGGTCACAAAAGTTTTCAACATCTTTGTTTTTAAATTCTCCTCCTCTATCACTACGAATGTGTAGAATAAAATAGCCCTTTTCATTTTAAATTTTTTTACAAAGTTTAGGCAACACATGACATACTTCATCTTTTGTTGCAAGAAATAAAACCTATGTATATCGTGAAAAATCATCAACAATAACGAAACAATATGCTTTTCCTCCAAGACTATGGGGTTTCATAGGACCAAATAAATCAAGATCAAGTAATTGCAGTGGCCTATTTGTAGAAATTTCTTATTTCTTTTTTAAACTAGTTTTGGCTTGCTTACCAAATTGGGAAGCATCACAAACTTTGTTTTTGATGAATTTAGTCTTAGACAAGCATTTGACCAAATCCTTCTTGACAAGTTTGGATAGGAGATCCATGCTAGCATGGCCTAGCCTCCTATGCCATAACCAACTAGTTTCATTTACCGCAGAAAGACACTTAACATTTTGAGAATTTAGGTTTTCAAAATCGATAGTGTAAACATTTTCAAATCTCTTTGCAACAAATAAGACTTTATTATTTTCTTTGTTTTCAACAACACGTGTTATGTAAAAATTTTACACTATCGCCTTTGTCACATAGTTGACTAATACTAAGGAGATTATGTTTGAGACCATCGACAAGAATTACATTATTAATAGATAGGAAAGAATCCTTACCGACCTTACCTATACCAATAATTTTACCTCTTGCGTTGTCTCCAAATGTTATATGTCCTCCATCCTTAGGTGTTAAGGTTAAGAACTTAGTTTTGTCACCTGTCATATGTCTTGAGCATCCACTATCCAAATACCACATTTCTTTTGATAATGAGGATCTCAAGCATACCTACAAAACAATTCAAGTGATTTTTTTTGTACCTAAATCCTTTTGGATCCTATAGGATTAGTCTCTTTTATTCTCCAAACCATTTTTGTGATCCCATTATTTCTTTTTAGTGGGCAATCAAATTTAATATATCCCTTTCTTTTGCATTGGAAACAAGTTATATTTTCATAAGCATTTTTAGAAAATGTGTTTGCAAAACTTTTTGACTCTTTTACAAAATAATTTTTGGATTTGAGTTTTTCTTCTCCATTGTATCCAATTCTTTCTTTATTTAATGATCTTTTTTGTGCTCCTAAAAGTTTTTCAAAATTTTTTTTTTCATTTGTGAATTTGTAGATGATTTTTGAATAATCTTCTACTTTTCTTTTTAATTCATAGGAAACATCATTTTCAATATTTTTTCCTTTTAAGTTCATAAGTTCTTTTCTTAACCTATCATTTTCTTTTGTTAAGTTTGAAATCTTATTTTCAGAAATTTTTGTTAATCTATCAAATTTGACTCTTAAAATAAGGTTTGCTTTGTCCAATGTCTCAACTTTTAAATCATACTCTTTAGAAATATTTTCTTTTTCAATTTTTGTATTTTCATTTGAGAGTTTTAAGTCCTCAATTCCTTTAGAAAAATTTTTATTTTTATTTTTTAATTTTAAATTTTTCTTTTCCAATTTCAAAAGACTTTTATGTAAATTAAATATTTCATTTTTAAGATCATCGTATGATGACATAGAGTAAGAAGAGTAAGAAGAATTGCAAGAGTTGGATTGAGAGTTTACCTCTTCGTCTATGCTTGCCATTAAGCGGAAGTTTGCCATTTCTTCATCGCTTGAGCTAGAGCTTGACTCGTTTGAATCTGAGTCATCCCACGTGGTTGCTTTCATGACTTTTTTTTTCTTATTTGAGTCCTTTTTAAGTAAAGGATATTCTGGCCTGATGTGCCCGGTCTTGTTGCAGTTGTAACAAGTGGGTGGATCTTTCTTAAGGTCTCATTTACTTGAGTCTCCTTTGTCAAATTTTGTACCTTGGAATCTCCTTGAGAATTTTTTGTCTCTTTTGAGGAACTTTCCGAATCTTCTTGTGATGAGGATCATGTCATCATCATTGATATCCTCGTCTTCATCACTTTTGCTTTCTTTTGATGCTTTGAGGGCAATGGACTTTTTGGCCTTGCTTTGTTCGTTGACTCTTACATTTATCTTGAGCTCGTAGGTCAACAGTGAGCCAATAAGTTCATCCAAGGTCATCACCCTTAGATTCCTTACCTCGGATATGGCTGTAGCCTTAGCTTCCCATATGGGTGGCAATGTTTTGAGAACTTTTCTTAACAACTCATAGGATTGGTAAGTTTTTCCAAGTACATTTAGAGAATTAATAATATGAGTAAAGCGAATGTACATACTAAATATTGTTTCATCTTCATACATCTTAAAGCTTTCATATTCACTAATTAATCTATCTATCCTAGAATCTTTAACATCTTGTGTGCCTTCATAAGTGACTTTCAATTTTTCTCATATTTCTTTTGCACTTTTACATGTCATTATTCTATTATATTCATTTGCATCTAGAGCACCATATAATGCATTCATAGCACTAGAGTTTATTTGCAATTGTTTTATGTTATTTTCATTCATTTCTTCTTTTAATTTAGGAACCTTTTTACCTTCTACAGTTTTAGTGGAAATAAAGTTACCCTGCACAATTACCCTCCATGCTTTCCAATCCATAGTTTGAATGAATATTCTCATTCTTTGCTTCCAAAAAGTGTAGTTTACACCACTAAAGATTGGAGATCGTGTGGAAGACTGACATTCTCCAAAATGGGATACGCTAATACATGCCATTTGATCTTTTTTACAAAAACTTGTTAAGAATAATGTGATAGGCTCTGATACCAATTGATGTTACGTGTGTAATCCCAAGAGGGCGGGTGAATTGGATAATTAAAATTTTAAATTAAAAATACAAGTATATGCTCTTTAGTTCACAAAAATATTACTTATTTAAATCACAAGTAAATTTGTTTTAAACTTATAAGTAAAAACTTTACGTTGAAATATTTAAAAACAAGTGTAGACAAAGTTTAAACTTCTTGTTAATCAAATACAACACTTTATTAGTTCTAACAATTTAAAGTATAGCTTTCAAGTTTAATATGTTTTTAATATGATTTCTAAAATTCAAACACAAGTATATTTGAAATAAACAATAAAAAGACTTAAGCACAAATAAGGATGCTAATTCTTAAAGTCCTTTTAATTTGAAGAAAACAAAACTTAAAACTTCTTTGAAGAACTTAAAGCTCAAATATAGCTTGCAAGAAAATTTTCAAATATATCCCCCTTTTGATTAAAGTACACGACTAAAATTAATATGCAAGTTTAGCTTCTTGTATAAAAATTAAAGCATAAATAAACAAAACCCTTTTATTAGAAAAATCAAAGTGTGAGTATAAAGATAAGTTAAAACTTTTTGATTACTAGATTCAATGCTTTTCTTATCTTAAGAAATGATGATACAAGAACAAAAATAGTGGTGCAACAAAAAGAATAGTACGATAAAGAAAATATAAAGTAAAGCAAGAATGAGGATAACACCACGAGTTTTACAAGGTTCGGCGCAACGGCCTACGTCCTTATCGCAAGCTAACTGCTATTAGGATTTTTACTACCTCTCCTTCAATAGACGGAGGAGCCTCTCTCCTTAGTTTAGGCGGAGTAGCCTCTCTTGAGAATGTACTCTTCTCAAGCAATCCTAATCCTTTTAGGCGGATTAGCCTCTATTTGAGAAACGCATTTTTCAATCACATATAAGAAACAAGAATGGTAAGAGTGTACAAAGAACGCTCCTTGAATGAACAAGTAAGTACAAAACAATGATTGCTCTAAAATTCACTTCTCAATAGAATATGACTATGAAGCTCAATGAGAATTCTAAATGATTTTTCTCTCAAAAATGTGTATAAAAAACTCAAGAATTGAAGAGCAGTGAAGTAATAGAGTAAGAGATGTTTGAGAGGCTTTGGATGATTGAAACACTAGCACAAGGCCTCTATTTATAGGCTCCAGAAACCAACTAGCCGTTGGGCTAAATATAGAATTGTCAAATTAGCCATTTTTCAAAAAAATTTGATTTTTATGCTGTTCGGTCGACTGATGAGACTCTTTCAGTCGACTGGACCTGAAGTTCGATCGACTGAATTGATATGGATCAGAAAAAAAAATTTTGGTAGCCCATTCAGTCGACTAGTTATAGTGCCTCAATCGACTGGATCATTAAAAATCCAGATTTTCATTTTCCAAAAAGATTTTGATCATTTTTTGTTTTGGAAAAATGTTTTTATCATTTTTAGGATTCCTATGAGCTTCAAAGTAATAATCAAGAGATAATAAGAATGTAGAATTATCCTAACAAGATGAAATTTACAACATATTCTTCAAGTCTTCAATGTCTCAATCCTTTTTGCATTTGTTCCACAAAAACTTGTCGCCAAATAATCTTGATTTGGAATTATACGTAATGGCTTCCATTGTATATCTTGAATTGTGCTAAATGTATATTTCCTGTAACCAAATTCAATTTGCACAATTAGATATATAAGTTTGTTATCATCAAAATTCGATTATTGAAGCCTTGTTAGGCCAACAATTTCCTCATAATCGATCCCTTCTTTTTGAGTGAACCATTTTGCAGTAAGTCTAGCTTTGAAAGTTTCAACCTTCCCGTCTGCTTCTCTCTTTCTCTTGTAGATCTACTTACATCTAATGGGTTTTTTCTCTTCGGGTGATTTTATAACTTCTCAGACCTGATTGAAATACATAGATTTCATCTCTGAATTCGTAGCCTTTTTCCAAAGATCTGCATCTTTGTCCTAAAATGCTTCATTATAGTTATAGGGTTCAGTATCCAGTTCTGTCGAGATCCTATCAAAAGACTCTCCCAAGAACATATACCAATCAGGTTGATGAACAATCCTCCCACTACGACGAGACACTACCTGTGTCTGTGTACAAACAGTAACACGTTGTCAGAATCTGAACCCTGTGCATCAGCACCATATTCATGATTTGCACCTGTCCCGATAATCCTCCCACTACGACGAGACAATGGGATATCAGTGACTTGTAGTTCCTCTTCCGCTCTATTGGTATTTCTTCACATTTCTTCTAAAATAATTTTACTATTGGGTCTGTGGTCCATAATATAATCCTCTTTCAAGAATCGGGTATTGGTGCTAACAATGACCTTATGATCCTTAGGATTGTACAACAGACCACCCTTCCTTCCCTTGGGATACTCTACAAAGAAATAGACTTTTGTCTTTAGTTCCAACTTACCCGCGTTCCCTTTCAGCACATGTGCTGGACAACCCCAAAATCTGAATATGTTTCAGACTAAGCTTACGCCCGGTCCATAATTCTGTGAGAGTAGAAGGTATTGACTTAGAAAGTACCAAGTTCAGAACATAAGTTGTTGTATCTAAAGCGAGTCTCCAAAACGAATCGGGTAAACCTGAGTAACTCATCATGGACCTTACCATTTTTATAAGAGTCCTATTCCTTCTTCCTCCTACACCATTCTACTGTGGAGTGCCTAGTGTAGTCAATTGGGATATAATTCCTTCTGATGATAGGTAGTCCCTAAACTCTCCAAAGAGGTACTCTCTACCACGGTCGGATCGTAGTGATTTGATACTTTTACCTAGATGCTTCTCTACCTTTGCCTTGAATTCTTTGAATTTCTCAAAGCATTCAGACTTACAATGCATCAGGTAAATATATCCATACCTTAAGTAGTCATCAATGAAACAAACGAAGTACTCAAAGCTACCTTTAACCCGGATTGTCATAGGACCACATACATCAAAATGAATCAATTCCAACAGTTCTTTAGCTCTATAGCCTTTGGTTGAAAAGGGCTTCTTAATCATCTTACCCTCTAAGTAGGATTCTCAAACGGAAAGTACCTTCACTTTCAATGAAGTCAATTGTCCATTTTCTACCAGTTTATTTATTCTTTTTAGATTAATATGACCCAAGCGTAAGTGTTAAAGAAACGTTTGGTTCATTAAAGAATGAAACTTTCTCTTATATGGTAATTAAATGTGTTATTCAATTTAGTTAGTTGCAGTGTAGAAGAGATAGGAGATACGACATACAGATCATCCCCTAATGTACCAAAACAAATAAAATATTTATTTTTCTTCACAACCACAGAGTCATCAAAATGAACAAAATATTTATCCTTTATTAAACTAGAAATCGAAATTAAATTTTTCCTCATCGAAGGTACATAAAGACAATCTTTTAGAAGTAATATCCTATCTCTACTAAAGATGAGAGTGACATCTCATACTGCAACTGCTGCCACCCTTATATTATTGCCCATATGCAGGTATATTTCCCTGTTACTGAGCTGCCTAGTTTCTTGAAACGCCTGCAAAGAATTGTAAACATGATTAGTGGCTTCCGTATCTACACACCAGGTTCTTGTAGATAACACCGCCAAACATGTTTCAACCACCAGTGAACAGAAATTATCTTTTTTGTTCTGCTTACTGAGAAAAATTGGACACTATTTTTTTCAAGGACCAAACTGGTTACAGTGATAGCACTTGCTTCTCGGCTTTCTCACACCAATTTTTGGTCCCTTAACTGCTTTTGAACCTATGCCTCCCTGTGTCTGAATATTTTTCTTCTTCTTGCCTTTCGGCTTAGAGGAAGAACCTTTTTCAACCACATATATAGAACCTGGCTTCCTAAGAACACCCTCGACTGCTTAAAGTTCTTCAAGAAGTTCTGTCATTAAAAAGCTAAGCTTGTTCATGGTATAGTTCAGGCAAAATTGCTTAAAGCTATCAGGTAGTGACTAAAGTTTAATATTGACTTGGATTTTTCCGTCAATTTCAACTCCTGGGATCTCTAGTTCATTCAGAAGACTGATCATCTTCAGAACATGACCCCTAACTGGGGTGCCTTCAGTCATATTTGCATTCATTAGAGACTTCATGGCCACCTGCCTAGTAGCACGATTTTGATCCCCAAATATTTTTTTGAGGTTTATAGTCATGTCATCGGCACGTGGCATAGACTAATGCTGATGCTGCAAAACATTTGACATGGAAGCCAAAATATAACAGCAAGCCATCATATCAGCTTTCTGCCACTTCTGATGGGCTTGGGTTTCTTGTTCGGTTGCCCCCACATCAGGTACTGGTGGACATATCTCAGTTAATACAAACTTATAGTCCTCAGCAGTTAATATAATGTCCAAATTTCTTTTCCAGTCAACATATTTGCTCCTGTAAATTTTTTTTCTTTGAGTTTTGAAGCGAGTTGATTAAAAGTCATCTTATTACTGAGAATCACATAATTAAAAATAATCGTTAATTATGACGAGTAAAATTTTGAATTTATTTTAATTTGATTCCCTTTATCATTTTAAAATAAATTTTTCAGCAGCCTGGTACCCTGTGAATAGCATGTCTCGATGGGAGAACGTCTACTATCCATCGTTTGTTCAGATAGGCTAATTTCTATTAATTTTACTATCTAAGTAACTAACCCTGCCAAGTAAAATTCAATAGCTAACATAGTTTCGGTCTACTAGATAATAGCAGTGACTCAGATGGAGAGAATACTATTATATACTACTAAGTGTTAACCATCACTTAATTCCAAATCAATCGCATTGCAATGAACCCTTCAAATAAAGACGTGATCCACACTAGCAATTATTCAGAATTATCCCTAAGGGAGATTTGTACTGTGATACCGCAATTAATCTGTTAGATGGGGATAAATGCCTTACTGTCAACACTCCTTATTTAATTATATCACCTACAAATTGATGATGGGGACCGCAGGATTTGCCTGTGTAGCGGCTTGGTACGTTTTGTTTAATTGATTAATTATGTTAACATAATTAAAATTTATCGGGGGCAATTTTTGATTTATTTTGTGGGATTCGAAAATTTAATAATATAAATTTAGACTTAATTAAAATTAAATTGAAGATAAATTGTGTAGTAAATTGTATAAAGAATAATAAATAAACAATTTGAATTAAGAGGTTCCAGATAATTCTAGTGAAAAAAAAAAGGAAGAAATTTTATCTCAGCCGAAGCTGAGTGCTTTTACCCCCCTCTCACCCAACGCCATCTTCTGTTCTTCATCTTGTTTTTTTTCCTTTTCTCTGTTTCAGTTTGTCGGAGAGAGAGAGAGAGAGAGAGAGAGACGCTGGGGAAGACACTGGCTGTATGATGGCAGCCTGACGCCGTCATCGTGTTAGTCGACGAGAAGACTAGTGACGAGCGGCGAAGCTCGCAGCGGTGGTGACTGAAACCACTCTGTTGAGCGCCGCCGCAGTTCCTTCTTCTCTCTGATTCTGTTTGGTTGGATCCATGGAAGAGCTGAGATGCTCTCCCTCTTTTTTTGCCAATCAGAGATGTTCCTTGAGAATTTAAGGTATTACATGCACCCTAGCTCTTCCTACCCGCGCCACCCGTGTTTTTGCTGTTCTTCGTTTTCTTCTTATTTTTCCCTAATTCTGGCCGTGGCTGGAGCTCTAAGCTCCAACCCTTGTTTCATTCCGAAATTAATACACTAGACCCCCACATTGGAAGCTGTCGAGGCTCAATTGATAAGAAGATTAATTGAAATCAATCAAAGAGCACCGAAGTTAGAGATGGCCGAACCTAGGGCTAGGAGGTTTTTGGTGAAGTTCTGAATTTGGGGCTCCCAGAAAGGTAGGATTGGGACTAACTTGAGTGCTTTACTTTGATTTGTGTTGATTTCTATAAACTAGAATTGAACTTTAATACAAAACCAAGTGCTACAGAAAATCTCAGATTCGGTTATGTTTTTGAATCGTGTAAATTGTGTTGAATTGATAATTTAATCAAAAAGATAAATAACAATCTCTCTTGAAATGATTGGATATAAAGTTTTAATTTAAACCATGGATTGGTGGATAATTCAGAAGCAAATGGAATTTTAAAGTGTAAATTGAACCATTCGATTAGTTAACTTGAATATATAATTTAGGTTCTTGCTCCAATTGGGACAATCCGAACAATTTGGGGTTTCTCAATGAAATCAAAGATTTAATTAAAATTATGGTAAAGATAAAAAAAAATAAAAATAAAAATAAAAAATAAATAAAAACTAGTCATAAGGTTTAATCAATAGTTGGTAAAGATAAAAAGGGGACTACCTCAAGAATTAAAAATCGTGGGATAGAGGTTTAAACAAGAGTTTGATTTGGGTTGCACAAAATGATAAAAACTAAACTTAATCATAATAAACTAATGAATGTTATGGATTGAGGATTAAACATGTGGTTTGCCTTGACGATATGAGGATATGAGAACGTTTGTAAAGAAATAGTAATTGGTATAGTAATAAAGCTTGAATCTAATAAAAGTGTGAATAATTCAAGGGTTGTTGATTAACTATGTTGAGATACTTCATGAGTTAATTCATATGAAAGAGGAGAGTCAAACCTCAAGACTAGATCGGATATTAGTAACGTGATTAAGAAAATTTGATATGAGAATCAAGAGTTGTGTAATAATGGTATGTGATTCCATGAGAACTAGACTAAATGATAGGTTAAATAGATATACCTCACAATTAATTTGGGGTTAAAGAAGAAAGAATTGAAGGTTTGGGAGTTTGAATCATAGCTTAGAATCTAGAAATGCGATTTCTTGTGGAACTTGATTATATGATTGATCTATATACTTTGATTCGTTGTTATATGAATTATGAATTCTATGAAATGTAAATTGTTAGAAATAAGTTCTTGGAAGTGATGTAATGAACTATGAGTTAATTGTCGAATTTATATCAAGGGCAGGTAATTTAAGGATTAATTGATAAGAAACCAAATAGGATTGTGCTTATAACCCATGGTGTTAAATTGAGGGCTTTACCATGGAGACTTAAACCTTTAAAAACTTGCGTTATAGAATTTAGCTCTAATTCATGATATGGATGGGTGAAGAAATATGTGAATGAGGCAAGTTTACTGAATTCATTAGAGTAATTCAAGAATGTTATGACTTTTGTATGAACTTTATGACATAAAGAAGGAGGTATGATAATAAAAACATGAAATATGGTTTGGGATATATAATATTGAATTGGGGAAAAGGGGCTAGCATAATAATTAAAGAATATGATTTCTTTGAGGTGAAATGGATGAATTATGTCGATATTAAAACCAAATTTGTGATTGAAGCGGGAAAGTTGGAATAGTTATGGAAGATAATTCATTCACGGTTTAAATGTGTTTACCACTTGAATTTGAATATTATGTTCAAGAAAGTGAGTTTTTGATAAAATTATGATATTAAGAAAATGGTATAATCTTGACTTGAAATCGATGATATAGAATCAAAAATAGAATGATGTAACAATTGTAAATGAGAAGGAAGATTTTATGTTGTGAAATTGGATTGGGGAAAATGGATTCCCGATTTTTATGAATATTGATATGGTTAATCAAATATTGAACCGAGGATGATTGATGTGAATGTGATAAGTTGCGCAAGATGGGGACCACATGCCCACGGGTTAGCCCCCGAAATATGGTGGTTGTGTCGTGGTGAGTTATAGAACGACCCATTCCACAATGGCTTCGCGTAGCTTATTGGGGGCGAATGGGGCGATGTTTCTATAAGCTGCACCCGACGTTGGTTCAATATGGGATTAATTGTGTCGTGATGAGTTATAGAGCTACCCATTCCACAATGGCTTCGCGTAGCCTATTGGGGGCGAATGGGGCGATGTTTCTATAAGCTGCACCCGACGTCGGTTCAATATGAGATTGATTGTGTCGTGATGAGTTATAGAGTTACCCATTCCACAATGGCTTCGCGTAGCCTATTGGGGGCGAATGGGGCGATGTTTCTATAAGCTGCATCTGACGTTGGTTTCAGATATTGTAGTGATGAGTTATAGAGCTATCTATTACCCAATGGCTTCGCGTAGCTTATTGAGAAAATAGAGGGGTTTCTATAAGATGCACCCTACGTCGATTCAGTGTTGGATTGATAAAATGAAATGTAACTGTGGATAATGAATTAGTGAACTGAAAAGAAAGTTAATTGTTTTATAATAGACAAGCGTGCATTGGTATTCGATAACTTTTAAAAAGGAAAATGACAATGAAAGTCAGAACTAAAGATAGATAAAGAGAAATTGTAATTGATGTCAAAAAAAAAAGGAGGGGGAAAATACAAGAATGTCAAGCATTGAATTGGAATGAATAATGAGCCTAATGAGAATGAGGAGATAGATAGAGAAATGGATAGTTCTTATAAAAAGAATGTAAATCTAAATTTTGGGTAACGAATCAAAGAGAACGGAATTAAAAACAGGAACAAAGATGATTTGAAAGAACGAGAGACGAATACAATAGAACGGGAGAAATAAGACAGATGAATCAACACTTAAGGTGAGTGAGCGCAGAACTTCTATCAATGGTGGAATGAAAATGTGTTGAATGATTTGACAAGAAATATGTAAAAGATTAAATAAATAAATAATGAAGAGGTGAAGAATATACACACACACACAAAAAAAAAAAAGAAATGGGTTAAACATGATTTGATTATGATTGCATATAGTATATCATTCACACCTCATAAATCATGATTGCACTTTATTTAGTCTTTATCCTACGAGTTTCAGCTCACGTTTGTTGGTTCACCTTTTTTTATAGGTCGTGATAAGCAAGAGAAAGCCAAGGAAGAACCTTGATCATTATATGACACCTTGTGTTTTGTACAAGTAGAATAAAGTTTAATTTGTAAATGAACAATGAGTTGTTGTAGATTAATGATGTATTTTGAGTATTTAATTATAGTAACTGATATTCAAATAAAGGATTAGAATGGATCTCATTTAGATTGTGAGTTGTTGTAATGGGCGGATGAATGTTAGTTATTAAGTAGTTTTAACTGTGATTGAATTTAAGAGTTGGAATCCAGGCGGTGCCTGAGTATAGTTTGATATTTTTGATATTTGAATGCAATAGGTCTACAAGAAAATTTGGGATAGTCCGAAAAACAGAAAAAATTTTGTAAAAATTTTTAAGAATTAAACTTAAGTTTATTTTGGGAATTTGGAATAAGTGAAAACCTATAAGACATTAACTTCAAGAGAATATTATTAAAGTAATTTTGGTTAAAGGGATAGTGAGTTATCAAGTGGGGATCACGCGCCTCGGGTTTGAGAGCGTGACAGTCTATGAATAAATTTTCTCTCCCACTTAGATTTTTAAAAAAATTTTAAGGGTTATAAAAATTCGTTTAATGAAAATAAATTTATTAATTTTGAAAATCTTACGATCTGAAAGAGTCCAAAATTTCTTTCCTTGAATAGGATTCCAAATATTTCAGTTTGTCAAACCATCTTTTTGTATTTTAATGTGTAACAAATAAAATTCGATGAATACACAGTTTTTTCTTCATCTTTTCATTTAAGGTAGTGATTAAAGGTATTCAATTATTTTATTTTATATTACACATTTTTTAAAAAATAATAATTTATTTAGATTAAATATTTTTTTATTTAATTAATTCAAGATCCGAAATTAATTTTCACGTTTTTTCAAGATATTCAATTTTATAAAATTTCATCTTAAACATGATATTTTGTAAAAAAATAAAATATCTAAAATTTTTCTATTTAATTAAATTAATTAATTAAAATTTTTTATTTTATTTTTCTTTACAAAATATTTAATTAAAACCAAATTTTTTGAATTAATTAATTTAACAGAAAAATATAAAATAAATATACATCATCCACGCAGTTCATATGAATATAAAAGCAAGATATATATATATATATATATATATCTTAATTTTATCATCAATTTAAAACTCTAAAGAGTTTCAATCTCCTGTTAAAGATAAGTTGTAATAGTCATTTTTTTAATCATCTTTTTGTATCCGGTTATATCAGGATTCTCTGATACACTATGATAAGCAAATATATCATATCTCGATCAATGCTTATTAAAAAAACACGATCAAAATAGTTCGTACCAACCACCACCACTGTCGGCCACCAGCCCACCGCCGGCGCTGCCCATGCCACCACCTTCAAGCGGCTTTTGCCACCACTATCAAGCTTCATTTTCGACGCCTTTCTTTTTAAAAATAGCTCTTGAAAAATACTATTTGTCTGTTAAAAAATCAGACCGAAAATAGCCCAGAAAATAGCCATCGAAAAGCCCTGAAATAGCCACCGTTGCCGCCGCTTTCTGCCACCCGTTTGGGCTTTTTCTGTGGTGGTTTTGGCTTCTGTTTTTTTTTTAAATAGCACTTATATCTAGTAACATATTGCTTCAAAGAACGCCTCAAAAACAGTCCTGAAAAGCCTCAAAAAATAGCCCCGAACAGCCTATAGCGTTGCGGGTGGCTGCTATCATCCCTACTTTTTGCCACATATTTTGATGCTGTTTTTTTCATCTTTTTTGGATTGTTTTCCAGTATTATTTTATCGATATTTTATGTCAAAAAACCTGTTCATAACCAGTCTTGAAAACATCGCAAAAACCATCGAAAAATGGCCCCGAACCGCCGCCGATAGTGCTACCGGGTTGGTTGTTTTGTGCCATTTTTTATGTTTTGGAACCTATTTTAATACTATTTTGAAGCCTAAAAATTGCCAAAAAAATTGGTGAAAAAACTGTCAAAAAATCCATGGAAAAACCACCGCAATCTATAGCCCATAACTCCTGAAACCACCGCCGATGCCACCGCCTATTTTTCGTGTCCTTGGATATTCAACCTATTCTTAAATATTCTAAACTAATATTTAAAAATAAATAATAGCAATTACATCGAAAACCTATGTCCCGTAAGCTCACATTCAATCTAAAAAATTTAATCTATCACGATCAACTCTCATGATTAAAAAATTAATTATAATCATCATCCAAACTATTTAATCAAGCATAAATAAAAGACGATCATAAAACCGGAATTAGAACACCTACAAAACAAAGTTATTACAGTTCTAAATCTATTCGACCCCTCGATAAACCGTAAACAAAAAATAAAACTGATCTAATACCAATTGTTGGAGGTAAAACTGCCAAGATCATTATTTTTGTAAACGATTTTTCGATAAAAATAACTGGACGAGCAATCGCCGAAACGGGTTCCAGATAAAACTTTTAGATATCAAACGATTAAAATAAAATCATACCACCACAGTTAATTTAAAATAATACCTTTTTGGTCGATTCTCCAACTACGATTTTTGATTCCGAGTTCCCGTCAGACCTTCTACTGTAATCACTTATGCAATTCCCAAACGTAATGTGGGCTACGATTCTTTGAGAACTCGTACCGAAAAAACCTGGTCAGCTTTAGTCTTTAAGACAAGTTATGAATTTAATTCAGCCTACCCGCATATTTATAGGGTTACAGCAGGGACTATGGAGTAATTATGATAAAGACTTCTAATGTAATCCAGATACATATTCAGTGATTTTTGCAATTAAGCAAACCTCTCAGCGGTATCTGTAATTATGAAAACTTTGCAGCGGTTTCTGTAATTTTTGTAAAATACTAAATTACAGTTCATATCACTAAAGAACTGTAATTGCACTATAAGCCATAATCTCAATACCATCTTGCATTGAGCTCCTCTTATTAAATGCTTAACTTATCTCCCCACGTTAAGATTCTCGATACCCACCAATTAAATTTAATTACTGACAATTTAATTTAATCGGTATTTTTAAATTCCTTAAACCCTTTTACTTAACTTATTTGACCGCCAGATAATCAAATTCACCTGTAAGGTTTGATCCAGTCAAAATTTATAAATTTTCTTAAGAGGGTATCGTCAATCCAGATCATTCGAGACGTGGATTCTATCAATAATTAATATTCACCATATAAATAATACCGCTATCTAACTTACCGAGAATATAGACCCATATGAGATCGCACTCTCTAATGAATCAAAACAACGAATATCAAATATACGTAAATTAATAATTACTTCAAGATTAAAAGCATAAACACTCTCATAATAATCTTAGGGTGTGAATTAATTTATATAATCAGTATAAAATTAATTATCCCAATGTGTCCCGTTCAATACACAAAGTATACTATCACAAAAAGTCGGAACAATAGACAACGCTATTATCTGTTTTTCGCAACCAAGACTGGTTTACTAAAACTCTGTACTATAGTCGTACTGATGGTATGTTTATTTTCATCTAAACTGTAAAGAAATACTTATATTCTGTAAGAACCTAAAATCCGATATTATGTGTGCAAGTCGTACTCTACACATCAGATTAAATACTGTGCAAAATAAAGTACATCCATACATAACATTAAAGAAATGATATTACATACATTACTCATAAAAATTCTCATAAAATAGAAAATTAATTTTATTAAAATAAAATTAAATACTAAAAACATGATTTTCAGTATACAACCCTAACACCTAGTTTAATCTTTTAATCACTTGCAAAAGTTTTTTCCTATAGAGAAATTCGAATTTTAATATTTTTAATAAATTCTAAAAAAATTATTTTTACGCAAGGTTTTTAGCTATAGTTAAATATGAATGTTAACTTTCAAATAAAATATATTTAAGTGTTTTGGTTGGGTAGATTTTGAGAAAAACCTATATGTTTCAAACTCACCCCAATTTCTCAGACAACCCTATTTAAGGGTGGTAAAATCCTATTTTTTAGTCACTTTATGGAAATAATGTATCCGCAAAAAATATTTCTCATATTTTTTTTTAGTGATCTAAAAAGTTTGTAAAATTTAAATGGAACTGTAGGTAGATTTGAAACATTTTCTTATAAGATAAAACTCATGTTTCTATTTGGATTTTGAGAAAGTGTTCTTCGTTAAAATGTCAAATAACATCCTAATCTAGCTACTTTTATGTTTTCAAATTTATAAGTTGTTTTGCTATTTATTCTGTAAATTCTCTTGACTGTTAGAAAACATGGAGCCGCATGGTGCTGTGTGGAAATGTACTGTGATATTATGCTCTTTTACCAAAATTCTCATGCCTTGCATCTTTTACCTATATAAATATGTTAATATGAAAATATGAAGAATGTTTGTCAAACATGAATAGATGAAGGGCATATCAAAGTTTTAAAGCATGAAAACATGTTTAGCCCATGTTGTCCTTATCTTGGGATGTCATTCTTTGATTGATGGATGGGGTAATGCAATGTCTTGGCATTTGTTTCCTTGGTTAAATATTGGAGTAATGTACGTCTTAAGCCGTGCTATGTCTTGAGCCGTATCACATCTTGAACCGTGCACCCAGAATATGATGCGGACAAGAGTGTAAGCATATAGAAACATAGTGTATGGCAATGTAATGGAACCTAGTCTCAATATTTCCTTTTGATTTGGTGCACCGAGTCTAAGAATTTGGATTTGACGTCATCCAATATTCCAACACTTCAGGTGAAAATTTAGATCTTAACCTAACTCCACGCTCTTGTAACCTGAATGAAATAGTTGGGTATATTACTTAGTGATGTCGTCATTATTTTACAAAGAAGGTCGAGATGATCTCAATATTCACTTCCGATAAGTCTTATCATGTGGGTCATTTTAGCAAGAGATTCTTTTCGATCAATGTTCTTGAGTAAAAATGGTCATATGCATGATTCGTGTTCATTATTTTATCGCCATCCTTTGTTGTATCCAATTTTCAATTGTTGTGTTAACTTTTATACCTGTGTTAAAATGGTAGAATTTTGGGGTTTCTTTTTGGATTTGGTAGCTCATGGTGTTTTATGCCAAATGTTGGAGAAGAATAGAACATACAAGAGGACAACGTGAAAGAATACGTGGAGCCTTGGAAGAATTAAAGAACTGTTGAGGAATGTAAGTGATAAGTACTTATCTTTTGTAAGGAATGTAATATTCTAAAGTTTAGTACATTCAAACCGTAGGATGTAATGACATTTATGTCTTTTATGTATGAGAATATATAAATGTAAAATGTTCTCTTTTTAAGTAACATTATGCTTATTGTAATTTATATTCTTGATGTTTCAAATTTCGGAGCATCACGGCTTGGTATTAGTGTTTAGGTTTAGACACTTTAGAGGCATTAGATTATGGGTAAAACTGTGCTTCTTATTGGGTTGCTATGCACTTCTCATACTTGATATGTATTACTACGTACTAATGATTGTGTAAGCCATGTATATCTAAGGTATATACCATGGTTATTTTAGAATGCCATTGGATTCAAAGCCTAATAAAATTTTTACTGGGAGGCAGACGAAGAGATTCACGTCCCAGGAGTTGATGTTTAACCTTACCTATACGAATATTGTGTGATACTTTAGGCGTAGACTTATGTTTAGATGGTCAAACTACTCCTATTTTGACTTGATATAAATGTCTTGAATTTTGGTTTGATTATGTACGAAGTTAGTTCTTTTTGTTAGGATGGTTTTGCATGATTCGTCGAACTCTAGTCTTAGTAATAGTTGACTCATGAAAAGTGTTCCATTTCGTTAAAGCCAAGTAGTACCCACCAATCCGAATACACTAAATCGATAGTTGAAGATGGACGCAAAAGTGATAAGTGAACGTACACTGAGAAAAATGGAGAAAGGACACAGTCTTTATGATAAGGAGGCTTTAAAGCTTGTTTGTTTTACCAATAGTAGATTGTACTTGTAATTTAGCTTCATTACGTACCAAGTTTTAGTTACTCCTTTTCTTAAGAGTGGAGATATCAATTGAACTTGTTGTAAGTCAGGTATCCACACGTTCAAGATGGGAGAATTTTTCATTTTTTAAGCGGGGTAGATGGGAGTACGCGTTAGGGGCAGTTATAATTATATCGTCAAGAGTCACTATTAGGATTTCATAAATCCATTCATATAATTCTTCCTCGATTGCACCAAACATTTCATGTTTACACTTCATGTGCCAAATTTTGAATGTATACCCTCAAGGGTTTTCATGTACCTTTTTTCTAGAGTCGTCTATCAATTGTAAGACAATAACTATCAATTTATACTAAATTTCTCTTGATTCAGTTGAGTATTACTCTTTGAAAACTTTGTACACTCCAGTTTTTAATTGTGATCCTATTCTGAGTCCAATCCCATAAAATATCCTATCTTCAAGTTTTCAATTTTTAAGTTATTCCTAGATGATGATCATTGTTTGTCGGTGATTTCCCCTAATTCATTTCATCATTCTTGGACTAACTTTATATTCGCTTAGAACCTGAATCATAAATATATATTGAATCTGACTTGTTTGAACGGTCATATGTTCAAATATTTAGATCTTGTTTGTTTGAACGGTCATATGTTCAAATACTTAGATCTTGTGAGATTTTTCTTTCTTGAATTGTATAACCTCGTTAATCATTTTGTTCCAATCACTCCTAAATTGATAAGAATCTATTTTCAATATCATTGTTTATTTTTCCTTACGATTTTGATATCTCGTTCAGTTGCAATCATTACTATACACTTGAAACCCTTACTATACACTTGAAACCCATACTAGGATAGTAAACTTAGGTGTGCGATTTCAAGCGTGTTTGGTTAACGTAACTTCAAGGGATATATCTAATTGGCTAGACATCGCTTAACCTCTATTTCTTGGGATCTAATTATAGTAGATTGATCCCAATTGTGAGGATCATTCTTTAAATCTATTGTGTTGTTCATGTGTTGTCTTGTTATTTTATCTATATTTTTTAGCCTCAAATAATATTGTTGTTGCAATATATTACTTTGGTTTGAGTAAGTTATATTGTCTTAATTGTGACTACTTAACCTCTTGTATTATAGATTTGGAACCCGTTTGTGAAATTTACCTTGAATCCTTGTGGTGACTTGTTCACATTCCCTTTGGATGTCTTAATTTTCAACTGTGTCATTACGTTGTCTAACACATCTTTTGAAATTTTTGGATACTCTCTTGAGTAGCTCGTTAGCCAGTTCACCAATCGTGATAAGGGTATCTGAATAACAACTCATTCGAGTCACAATAAAGAATCATTACCTACTTTAGTGAATTGATGATTTTTTAACTAGTTGAGAGGTTTAGCGTGCTACTCTAGGATCGATCTCGGGTCTAGTTATTAGTTAAAGAAAAGGATATCCAAATGACAACCTTTTGAACTCGATACAGTCATTATGAGTGTGAGGTAATGCCATTTGGTTTGGCTAATGAACCAGCAATTTTTACGAGTTTGATGAATAAGATTTTCTCACCGTTAGAGGCAGATCACAAATGACACTTGAGGACTGCTCTTTAAATCTTGAGAGATAACCAACTCTATGCATAGGCAAGTAAGTGCAAGTTTTAGTTGAAAGAAGTGAAATTCTTAGGACATATTATGTCGAAGGAATGGATCTCGGTTGATCCGGTTAAAGTAGAGGCAGTGTTAAAATTGAAATCACTAAAGTCAATTTTTAAGATTGAAGCATTCTAGGGTTGGCTAGATATTACGAAAGGTTCATACAAGATTTTTCAAGGTTGGCTAAGCAGATGACCCGATTGACCAAAAAAAACAGACTTTAAGAAAATGATTTACTACTACTCCTTTAAAGATGGATTGAGGAGCACACTTATGTAGAATGGAAAGGTAGTGGCATATGGTTCGAGATAGCTAAATCCACATGAGAGAAATTACCCAACACATTGTAGGAGGCAAGACTGTTAATATCTTTATTTTTGCAAACGATTAACAGAAAAAATTAACTAGATAGGCAATCGTCAAAACGGGCTCAAGATAAAACTTTTGATGACGAACGATCAAAATAAAACCCGTGCATCCGAAGTTAATTTAGAAGAATACCTTTTTACC
>JAULJZ010196107.1:0-20272 GCA_032270985.1 Heliamphora pulchella | reverse complement strand
CCATTAAAAGACATTTATTCTTAGAAAATGAATTATGAAAATCATCAAAATCAAATTAAGAAGCTCTTGGGCTAACAGATTTTAATGGTTGGATTTTGAGCATTTAATGCCCTCACCTACCTTCAACGATCATGAATGCACAAGAGTTTATATAAGGAGTAATTTCTCAACATTTAATCCCTCTAGAGACTTACAATCATTGTTCTATTATTTGAATCGAACTCAAAATTCTCAAACCCTCATTTATTGCTAAAGCTCCAGCTCTTGTTCCTCATCTCTCTTTATCTTTTCATTTATTATAAAATTAATTTCTGTAAAAAGAGTGGGTATTTCTCATTAATTACTTCATTTATTGTATTCAAGGGTGAGTCACTCTTTTATCCTTTGAGTGAGTGAGCAAATTTCATCAAAGAATATTTCAAGAGAGATTAGAAGAAAATAGGACATTATTTTCATACGATCTTCTTAAAGCTGATATAAAATTTTGAATGTGCCTGTAAATATTCGTTAGCTCAAGCAAAGTCTTGAAGTTGTAAAGGTTTGGAATGCGCCCATAAAGCATTCTATATAGTGAAAATACTCAAGAAAAAACTTGAGTAGTGGACGTAGGTTTGGAAGAAGCTGAACCACTATAAATCCTTGGTGTCCGATTTAATCTCTCTATCCCTAACCTCTTTAATATTTGCATTGCTTTATTCCTGTTTGTTTTGCTGTATTTGCTTGTTATATTAAAAAAATTTCTAAAAGATTTTAAAAATTGTTATTAATTTTTTAAAATTCAATTCACCCTTCTCTTGGGTTGCCTAGAACTAACAATTGGTATCAGAGCTTGAACTCTTATTTTTGACTTAACAGTCTAAGAGTTTTTATAGCAACCACTAGTATCAGCCTATCCAATCTGAAGGTTAGTTAACCAATAGACTTTCCTTGTTCAATGGAACAAATTACAATTATTAGAAAGTTAGAGTGAGAATCTACATTCAAGTCGTAGACTATGACCTTTGGCGGATTATTGTTAATGGACCAAAAAGACCTACCAAAACTGTTGAAGGGACTTCCGTCCCTAAACCTGAGGCTGAATGGACTAAAAATGATATTAAAAAATTTTTAAAAAATTCTAAAGCTATGAATCTCCTATATTGCTCACTTGACCTAAATGAGTTCAATAGGATCTCTATATGTGACATTGTAAAAAAAATATAGAATAGACTCGAAGTTATCCATGAGGGTACCGACCAAGTGAAAGAGTTCAAAATAAACCTGCTTGTGCATAACTATGAGTTATTTAAAATGAAGCATGATGAAACCATATCTGATATGTTCACTCATTTTACTAACATTATTAATGGACTAAAATCTCTTGGCAAGATTTATACAAATACAGAAATGGTGAGAAAAATTCTTAGGTGCATGCCTAAGAGTTGGGAAGCTAAGGTCACAGCTATTCAAGAAGTCAAAGATCTCAACACGCTCAGTTTAGGAGAACTTATTGGTTCTCTCATGACCCATGAGATGAACATAAAGATAAACGATGAGGATGACAACAAAAAGAAGAAAGGCATCTCCTTCAAGTTCTCAACTCATGACGAAGAATCCGAGGAAAACTCCTTAAGTGATGAGAACGAAGACATGTCCCTCATCACAAAAAAATTCAAGCGGTTTCTTAGTAATAAGAAACAAGGAAGAAGAAGATTCTTCAAGAAGGAAGGATACAAAGGCGAGCCTGGACACGTCAATGTTGCCCTCAGCTTAAAAAGCAATTCAAAAAGGACTTCAAGAAAGCCATGATAGCTGCATGGAGTGAGAGTGATGACAGCAGCTCTAAGGATGAAAAGAAGAAAATAAAGTAGAAAATTTATGCCTCATGGCTAGAGAAGATGATGAGGTAACCCGTGATCCATTTTCCTTAAATAAATTGCAAAGAGCATTTGAAGATTTGCACGATAAATTGAGAAAAATGGGTGCAAAAAACTCTATTTTGAAAAAGTTAGTTATTTTCTCTTCAAGTGAGATTGAAACATTGAAAAATAAAAAACTTGCTTTATCAAAATATGTCTCTATTTTGAAAGATGAAAACAAGGTTTTGATTGAAAAGGTTGAAAACCTTACTAAAACTGTTTATAAGTTCACTCAAGGAAAGAACAACTTAGACAAACTTCTGGGCATGCAAAAATATATTTTTAATAAAGTCGAAATTGGATATAAGCCAAAGAAAAAATAAAAGTTCTTAAGCAATATTTTTGTCCAGGCATCTTCAAATCATAAAAATACTACATATTTTTATTGCTATGAACATGGACATACTATTACACACTGTCTACATAGAAATCCTTCAAATAATTCTATCAAGAAGGTTTGGGTTCCTAAAGGAACACATCTTTAAGGAACTAACACCAAATGACCCAAGAAAATTTAGATACCAAAAATCAAAACTTGATTCTCCTTTCAGCTGTGTCTTAAATCCTCATTCAAGGAAGGGATGTGGTATCTCGATAGTGCTTATTCAAGACATACGACAGGCGACCAATCGATGTTTGCATCTCTCAAACCAAAAGATGGTGGATTTGTGACTTTTGAAAATAATAGCAAAAGAAAAATCATAGAAATTAGTTGTATCGTTAAAATTTCTTTCCCTTCTATTAAAAATATTTTGCTTGTTAATGGTTTGAAACATAACCTTCTTAGCATAAGTTAACTTTGTGACAAAAGCCACAGGATTGTCTTTGATCATACTCAGTGTATTATTAAATATTCAACCGATAACAAAGTTATTTTTTACGGTCATAGGCATAAAAATATTTACACATTTACTCTAAATGATCTTTCTAAAAAGGACACTAAGTGCTTAGTCGCCTTGAGTGATAATAATTGGTTGTGGCATAGAAGGTTAGGATATGCACACGTGAACTTCATTTTTAAACTTTTGAAAAAAAAATTGGTGATTGGTTTACCCCAAATTAAATTTGAAAAAGACAAAGTGTATGATGCATGTCAACAAGGCAAATAAATTAGAAGTTCTTTTCATTTCAAAAATGAGATTTTAACTTCTAGACCATTACAACTATTGCACATGGATTTATTTGGTTCAACAAGGACTTTAAGCCTAGAGGCAAGAGATATACCTTTATTATTATTGATGACTTCTCTAGATACACTTGGGTGCTTTTCCTAACTTATAAGGATGAAACCTTTGCCTCTTTTGCAAAACTATTTCGGAGAGTTCAAAATGAAAAAGGCTTTCAAATCATAAGTATCCGAAGTAATCATGGTAGAGAATTTGAAAACAAAGATTTTAAAAAATTTTGTGATGAAAATGGGATTAACCATAACTTCTCTGCTCCTAGAACCCCTCAACAAAATAGAGTTGTTGAGAGAAAGAATAGGACATTAGAAAAAATGGCTAGAACTATACTCTGTAAAAATAATCTACCAAGATACTTTTGGGCTGAAGCTGTCAATACTGCTTGTTTTATCGTAAACAGAGTTATGATATGAGTTTCTTTCAAGAAAACTCTATATGAGCTATGGAATAAAAAAAAATCTAATATCAGTTCTTTTCGCGCCTTTGGGTGCAAATGTTTTGTTTTAAACAACAACAAATAATTTTTGGACAAGTTTGACGCAAAATCTGGTAATGGTATTTTCTTAGAATATTCTATATCTAGCAAAGCGTATAGAGTTTTCAACAAAGGACCCTAGTTGTTGAAGAATCTATACATGTTATTTTTGATTAATCTAACCTTCGTTCTTCAAATAACTTTTGTGAAGATAACTTGTTAGATATAGAAAAATGTGTTGAAGATATCTTCATCAAAGAAAAGGTAAAGCCAAATTAAGAGAAAGCTTCAAATCCTCAACAAAATGCAGTCCAACATGTTGCTGAATCTTTCAATTAAGAAAATTTAAATTTACCTAAGGAGTGGAGGTATGCTCATGGTCACCTAAAAGATCTTATCATTGGTGATGCATCGTAAGGTATCAAAATTCGATCATTTCTACATAATTTTTGGGGTAATTTAGCATTTCTTTTTCAAACTGAACAAAAATATTTTGAGAAAGCTGAAAACTATGAGTTTTGGACATTGGCTATACAAGAAGAGCTTAATCAATTTAAAAGAAACAAAATTTGAACTTTAGTCCCAAGACCTAAGGAACACTCCATCATCGGCACAAAATGAATTTTTAGAAATAAAATAGATGAGAATGGAGTAATTCTTAGGAACAAAACTTGATTGGTAGCCCAAGGTTACAATCAAGAAGAAGGCATTAATTTTGATGAGACTTTTGCTCCTGTGGCTAGACTTGAAATCATTAAGATGTTACTTGCTTTTGCATGCTTTAAAAACTTCAAACTCTATCAAATGGATGTCAAAAGTGCCTTTTTAAATGGTTTTATCTCAGAGGAAATTTTTGTAAAATATCCTCCTGAATTTGAAAATTCAGATTTTCTAAACCATATTTACAAACTTACCAAGACTCTTTATAGTTTAAACCAAGCACCTAGAGCATGGTATGAAAGGCTAAATAAATTCTTGATTGAAAATGAGTTTTCAAGAGAAAAAATTGATACCACTCTTTTCATCAAGTCTCAAGAAAATAATATGCTAGTTGTCTAAATTTATGTAAATGACATTATTTTTTGTTCAACTAACGAATCTCTTTGCAAGGATTTCGCTAAGTGTATGCAGGGAGAATTCGAGATGAGCATGATGGGTGAACTAAACTACTTTCTTGGACTCCAAATTAAACAAACTCAAGAAGAAATCTACATCAATCAAGATAAGTACACAAGGAATATATTGAAGAGATTTGACATGTTGAAAGAAAAATCTATGGGAACTCCAATATGTCCTACAACAAAGCTTAACAAGGATGAAGATGGCAAGTAGTTGAAAAGCATTATAGAGGTATGATCGGATCTCTACTTTACTTTACTGCTAGTAGATCAGATATCATGTTTAGTATTTACATGTGTGCTAAATTTTAATTAAATCCAAAAGAATCACATGTGGTCGCTGTTAAGCGCTTATTTATATACCTCTTAGGTACACAAAACCTAATATTATTCTATCCTAGAGGAATAGCATTTGAGTTATTTTGCTATTCGGATGCTGATTTTGCTAGATGTAAGGTAGATAGAAAAAGTACAAGTAGAACTTGTCAATTCTTAGGACACTCACTAATCTCTTAGTTTAATAAGAAATAGAACTCAGTAGCCTTGTCTACAGCCGAGCCTGAGTACATTGCAGCTGAAAGCTATTGTGCACAAGTTCTTTGGATGAAACAACAATTAGAGAACTATGGTTTTTACTTAGACAGTATCCCTATAAAATATAATAACACAAGTGCAATCAATATATCTAAGAGCCCAATACAACACTCAAAAATCAAGCATATAGAGATTAGACATCATTTTATAAGAGATTATGTGCAAAAAAGTAATATCGAACTTGAATTCATAGGCACAGATTATCAATTAGCTGATATTTTCACAAAATCTTTAAATGAATAAAGAATATGTAAATTAGAAGAAAACTTGGTATGTTATGTACTCCTAATTCATGATTAATATGCCATACTAACCATGTCTTTTTAATGCGTTTCAAAGCTTTTGGCATTCTTCATTGATGTATGAAAATTTGTCGACACTACTTGAAAAAGTGTCGACAAAATTGTGTGTTGAGTTAACCCAAAACTATATAAAAGTGGCACTGCGAAGAAAAGTGTGGACCCCTTTCTATATAGTGTCGACTCAAATTCGTTCCCTAACTCTCGGTAAATTTGTGTCGACACAAAGATCACCGTATCGACCCAAACGACCGAAAGTGTCAACACATTCTGAAAAAGTGCCGACACAATTTCCTGTTTCGAATACCCACACTTGCAAAGAAAAGTGTCGACACAAATGTCATATGTGTCTACACAAATCTTTGTGCCTATATAAAAAGGCGTCGGTCCCCACACGTCGTATCGTTTCTCTCTCTCTTTATAAAACCGTTCATCTCCCGCTGTTTCTCTCCATTTGCAAAAACGTGTCGACTCGTCTCCTCCCCCCTCTTTGAATCCAACCTTCAATCACTCAAATATTTCACAATGCCACCAAGAATGATGAGGAAAGGTGTGAAACGCATGGGCGAAGGGGGTTCATCAAACCCTAGAGCGTCCAAGAAGAAGAAGACAACGAATGCTCCGAAGACGACGACGGATTCGGCGACGGCTGTTGAAATGACTCAAGCTCTAATGTTCCTGTCCATCAAGTACAAGAATGTGTACTTTCAATTCCTCGCAAATCGAAAGGTAATCCCAAGGCGCTCTATCAATTTTGTGTTTTTTTAACTCCATTGAAATGAGTTTTGAGATTTGGTTTTCTAATTTGGGTTGAGAACGTCTTCTCCAAACCCGTGACCCACATTATCCAACACTCGTAAAACTCTTTTATACACACATCCACATTTTCATCATTCCTTCCAACACTATCATCACTTGGGTGAATGGTATTCAAATTCATTTGACCCCTCGCATTCTTGTTGAAATTCTCGACGTCCCTGAGAGAGATTTATTTGTATCAAGTAAACAAAAAATATACTGATCTTGAAGGTTTCTCCTTCCATGATGATGTAAACTAAATTTTTGAGGTTGAGGAAGTTGATCCCTTAAAACCTTTGAAAGCCAACTCCCTTAAACCCGAATTGAGAATCCTCCATCATATGGTGAACCATATTTTCTTACCACAAATGAAAAAATTTAGGGATGTCACCTATATGCATATTTTTGTTATGTGGTGCATTTTGAAAAAGAAAGCTCTTGATCTCGATTTTCTTTTCATCTCTAGTATGCTTCAATCGCATAGAAAACAAAATTCTTCTCTCTCTCATGCGATGTTTTTAACAATAAAAGTTTTCAATCATTTTGGTGTTGATATATCTGAGGAGAAGACTGTTGCTTTTTCTAAGCATGACCTGTATGGTAGTTCTTTCCTTAAGCATATGCAGATTGCAAATATTGACGGTGTTTGGACTACAACTAGTTATAGTACTCCTTCTTCTATCAAAACTCATCCTCCTTCACCTCGTGCCATATCTCCTATTCCATATGATTCTAGTGGTCCTAGCCCCTTCTCATTTAGACCTTATGATGATCTCTCCTCTGTTTCTCCTCCTTCTCATTCTGTTCTATCTTCAGTTCGTCCTTCTCCTGATCTAACAGAAATCACCTCTCTGCTAAAAAATGTGTCCTCCTCCTTGACAAACTTTCAAGCCAAGGTTGACCAAGACTTTTTTGATCTCCATCACACCATCTCTGATCTTTCTGATAAAGTCAAACATCTAGACAAATCCAACCAAGCTTTAAGGAAATAAGTTGAACGTGCAACTGATGTTGGACGATCCTTATGTTGCATAATGGATGATAGCATTGTCTCCATTGTCAATGCGAACAATATCATTCTCCGATAAATTAGAAAGGAATATAATGAAGGCGTGATGATGACTGTCTAAGACAATGCAAGAAAGATAGAAGAACATCTTCAATGACTCAAACAAGCCTGGGCTACTCAGTTCGAGCCCAAGGAGACGAGGGCAGAAAAAGCTACACGACTGAAGCATGAAGCAGACTTGGCATTGGCTGCCACTCTTGAAGTAATGGCAATTGCTGAAGCCAAAGATGAAATAGATGCGCTTCTAAAGAACGAGTCTCTGCAAGCAAAGAAAAGGCTGAAGCAAAGAAGAAATTCAAACGCTTCATGAAAGACCGGTGATCCTTTTTGGACAATTACGAAAGGGGAGAAGGTAAGGTGAGAAGAAGTGAAGAAGAGAAGAAGAGGAGAAGAGAAGAAAATAATATCAAACAAAAAATTCAGTAGTTTTTAATTTTTGAAGGAGAAGATGTAATCTTTTAACATTTCTGTCTTTGTTGTTTGTGTTGTTTATGTGACGATGATGTAGAAACATTACTCTCTATTTTGTTATTTGTGAATGGGATGGATGAATATTTTATCTATACTTTCACTTGATTGCAAAATTATGATTGAATTGAATTTAGAATGTTTCTATGTTTATAAACTTGTGGGTTTTAATCTTTTTTCACATCTAATGTTTGAACATTCTCCATTTACATGTCTATGATTGATGGTATATTTCGTTGTGTTGTACGAGTTTTAATAAATTCAAAATATTTATAAATCACTGTTGCAAATCATATTAAAAATGTATGATATTATGTTGTTTAATTGCCTAGCTACTATAAGTGCACTTTCTATTTAAGGCATATTGATAAGGGGAGAACTCTTATTGAAAAATATTTTCAAATATTTTCTAGAAAATGTTGAAATGGTTGTATTCATCAAAAAAGAGGAAATTGTTAGCCCAAGAACTTTTTATATTGATTTGGCTGATTTTCATAAATTCTTTTTTTTAGGAATAAATGGTTTTAAAATGATAATATTTTATATTTCTAAAAAGAAAGTGTTAACACATCTTGAACAAAAAAGTTAACACTTTTAACCAAAAGAATTTACTTATCTCTCAAAAGAATTAAAACACTTAAGTAATTTTAAAAATACTTTGTGTTGACCCAAATTGAAAACTAAGTCAAGCATTTTAAAGGCAAAATATACTTGAAGCATATCAAGTGTGTCAACACCTTTGAACAAATATTTTGACACCCAAATTGTTTGATGAAGTTACTTTCAGGTATTAAAAATTAGTGTCGACACAAATAAGTTTTGTGTTAACACAAAAGAACCGAAGCTCTCTGGACTCAGAATGAGTCGACACAAATTGATTTTGTGTCGACACAAAGTGGTTTCTCACATTTGGTATTCGAAACTTTGAGTCGACACAAGTGCCAAATGAGTCAACACGAAAGAACCGAGGCCACCTACAAATTTTGAGTGTCGACACAACTGTGAAAATGAGTCGACACAAAAGTCCCGAACCTGCCTGAAGAAAAATTTGGTGTCGACACCAATGACCAAAGGAGTTGACACAAATATACCGAGGGTTCCTGCAGAATTTTAGTGTCAACACCAAGAAGTTTCGAGTCGACACAAATGGTCCTGTCCCGAATGCTAAAGTTCAAATGGGTCGACTCTAAACCCAAAGGTGTCGACATCGTGGTGTTGGTGAGGAAGATTGCAGAATTTGTGACGACACCGCAAAAGATTTGTGTCGACCCAATCACTTGAAGATCCCTGCCCTAGACATTTTGTGTCGACACCAAAGGCTTTTGTGTCGACACCTGCGTCGCAGGTTCAAATTCGTAGCAGACTTCAACGGTTGAATTTTTGGCATTTAATACCCTCACCTACCTCCAACAGTCATGAATGCACAAGAGCTTATATAAGGAGTAACTTCTCAGCATTTAATTCCTCTGGAGACTTACAATCACTGTTCTATTGTTTGAATCAAACTCAAAATTCTCAAGCCCTCATTTATTGCTGAAGCTCCAGCTCTTGTTCTTTATCTCTCTTACCTTCTCATTTATTGTAAATCAATTCTATAAAGAGAGTGAGTATTTCTCATTAATTACTTTATTTATTGTATTCAATGGTGAGTCACCTTTTCTCCTTTGAGTGAGTGAGCAAATTTCATCAAAGAAGAGTTCAAGAGAGATTAGAAGAAAATAGATAATTATTTTCATAGGATCTTCTTGAAGCTGATATAAGCTTTTGAATGTGTCCGTAAACATTCGTTAGCTCAAGCGAAGTCATGAAATTGTGAAGGCTTGGAATGCGCCCATGAAACATTCTATATATTGAAAATACTCAAGGAAAAACTTGAGGAGTGGACGTAGGTTTGGAAAAAACCGAACCACTATAAATTCTTAGTGTCCAATTCAATCTCTCTATCCCTAACCTCTTTAATATTTGTATTGCTTTATTCCTATTTATTTTGCTATATTTGCTTGCTATATTAAAATATTTTCAAAAAGGTTTTAAAAATTGTTATTAATTTTTTAAGACCCAATTCACCCCTCTTAGGTTGCCTAGAACTAACATCGGGCTTTCACCGAAGGACGGCGGTCCCATCTAATATTCTCTTGTTTTCACCGAAGGACCATAGTATCAACTAATACACTGTTAACCAGAGTTAACCCACGTGATACACGCCACCCAAACGACACAACACGTGCATAAATAAAACCAGATTTTAGATGCATAAACCACGTACAACACAACATTTCACATAACGGTACCACTCACCACATAACCCATCACGACAAATACTCACCTAGATGACCCACCCCCTCACTCGGACCAACAACCTCGTACCATGTACAAACAAGACCTAACCCGAAGGCCAACACCAGACCTCCCACCACATGGTTTTACAAACGTTTCACAAAACCCCCGCTTTTTCCCAAAACCCCCTTTTAGAAAAGAACGTCGGACCCAACACGTCCTGCACCCAACAATACACCAACTGCTACGCACATAATCCTGCACTAACACCCCGCATCTAACCATACACTAAAACTTTGCATCTAACCATGCACGTTACCCCAGAGGACGATAGCAAAACCCGAGCAACTACCGAGGCCACCACACGACCCCCAAGGTCATAACACGACCGAACTCCAACAAGAAACGACTCACACCCCTCTTCAAGGATCTAGTCAACAGAACCCCATAATTCCATTAACTGAAAAGCCACAAGAGAAGAGTCAGTGATTGAACTCCACAATTCAATCGACCAAAAAGCCACAATACAACCACCAAAACAACAAAACGTCCTACACAGGACCCCAATCGACTGGACCCCCACCCAATCGACCAAAAGAAGCTACTAGGTGGGGGTCCAGTCGACTAAACCACCTAGTTCAGTCAACTGAACCCAGGCAAAAACCATTTTTGAGCTACGGGTTCAGCCATCTCAATCCCAAATCGAAGCCTCCAAACTCCTTTTTTACACCCTCGGGCATACCAAAGCCCTCAACAATCGCAGAACCTCGAAAAGAACTCTCAAAATCCGATTCCATCCAACCGAAATCAACCAAAAATGGTTTTGAACTAAAACCTAACTTTTGAAACAAAAATCGATTTCTCATACATTTTTAACTGGTGAAAACACATACAATTACATGTAGCACCCTTATAAGACATGAGAGTTTAGGATCCTACCTCGTTAAGTTAAAAACTCGATGCCTTGAACCACGTGCAAAAATGAACTTTGCCAGAATGAAATTTTGTCTGGATGAAAGCGTAACTCACCACGAGAATACTAAGGATCTACTGTCTGATTGTTGAAAATCGAGCCCCGGGCTCCTGAAAAGTTAGAGAGAAGGCAGAGAGAAAAATGAGAAACTTAGTTTGTAAGTTTTGAAAATATCTAACGCTAAATATTTATAGGCTCGCTAAATTTTTTTTTTTTTTTTGAAATCTACACCACAACGCCCAACGGCCCTTAGAACCAACCCCACATGCATATCTAAATCCGATCATGCACAAAAACACGTATGAACATGCTATAACAAAAACGAGAAACACGCGTCGAAAAACGCCGAAAAAGAAAACGAGTCAGGATCTCACATATGAGAACTTCTCATACTCAAATTTCAAAATGTATGAAAAAGTTATCATATATCACTATATGAGAATATTCTCATAGACATACGTGTTATGAAAAATTTCTTATTCAGATGTCAAAATGTATGAGAAGTTTCTCATATATTACTATATAATTAAGAATATTTTCATATACATACGTGCAATTATAAACTTCTCATACATACGTACTATGAGAAATTTCTCACTCATATTTCAAAATATATGAAAAAATTATCATATATTACTATATGAAAAGTTCTTCATTCTTTCAAACTTCTCCATTTGATTTAAATTAATCTGGACTTTAATTAGAAAGTAGAATTTTATTTTCATAATTCTAGTTTAATTTTTAAAATTTTAAAACAAACAGTATAATTTCACTAGTTAAACAAAATAAGATCTTATCAATTTATTTTTTAAAATTTTATATTCAGCATGTGTCTTATTTGATAAATATTCATTAGAAAATTCTAAATGTATAATTTTTGAAAAAAAAAGAAATTAAATATACATATTAAACATTATAACATTTTATAGTTTATAAATTAAAAATTAAAAGTAATGGCATTTTCATATATAATATTAAATTTTTTTAAAAATAATCATACAAATATATAAAGAGTTATTAAATTTTTAAATCTATAATTTAAAATATAAAAAATTAAAAGTAATCATAGTTTTATAATTAAAATAATTAGAATAGTAGCATGTATCTTATTGACACTTATTATACTTTTCATTAGTTTTAATTTTTTAATATATTTTATTATTGAAACTATTTATTTTGTACTATTTATTAAGTAAATCATTTATGTAAAAAATTTATATTAATCAGATATAAATAGTTCTACGAATAAATCACATTTGTTAAAAAAAATAAATAGTAAATATAATGTTATAAAAAACAATGATAAATAAATATAATTAGAATATATAGTTACAAATATTAAATTAATTTAAATTTTTATGTGAATAATAAAATTAATAAATAATATAAAATAAACGATTCAAATTATAAAAATATATTTAAAAAATAAATAATTTAATAGAGCACAACATGGTTCATGTTTTAATCCACCTTATTTATAATTTTTCACATCAATTACTCTAAGGGAATGAATTTGGTCATTTTATTTGGTAGGTTTTTTTGGGAACTAATAGTATTTCCATTATGAAATTTGTAAAAATCTATTAGTTGAACTAAAGTTGACTAACAAAGGAAAATAAAATGTAATCCGAACTCTAACTCTAGAGAGGGTTGCAATTGTCAGAACCACGAGAGTCCTAATATGTTACTAAGAACCCAAGAGAGATTAATGTAATTTACCTCACAAATTATTTCATTAGTTAAATGATTACGAACAAATGAAGAATATGCAATTTGAGAAATTAATTCTTCCACTTCGACAATTGATGTACACTAATTATTACTTGATACCCTTATATTGTTTAGATAAAATACCATACAAAAATGATATACCCTATTATATGAACCATTTAATATTCAAATTAAGCTTGTCTTTGGACTAGGTTTTTTTTTAAAATTTTTTCGCTTTTTAACTTTTTTTATAAAAAAATAAATGTAAAAATATGTAACAAAAAAAAACCATATGAAGCCAAACTAATGAATTTTTTTAAAAACTTTTAAACAAAAAAAAAATTAAAAAAATTAAAAAAATTAAGTCAAACGTAGATTAAGTCACTTATGGCATGTTTCTAGAACATCTACATACCATTTTCGTCAATATAATTTAAATAAAAAAAGAGTGATCGAAAACTTTAAGAATCACATCGTTGATAATTGTATTTTATTGTACTTTAACCTAATCTATATGTTTATACTATTATATTACTAGGTATTTTTTTATTTATTTTGAAGTTGAATAGATTTTTATGTTTAACTAAAATGCTTTTTATTTTTTTTATTATTTCAAAACACTAATAATTTTTACTTTATTTTTTTAATTATTTTACTTTTTGTATGCCTAATTTACACACCCATTGTGTTTGTCCAATTGTTAGAAATAATTGTTTAACGATGTAGAAATAATTTATATTGTTCTATGTTTATTCATAATTTTTGTTGTCAAATGGTATGGCCTAGTTTGACAATTTATTTTTAAGTTAATTTTTTTATAATTTAGATTTGAAATTAAATAAAAAAATTTGTTTATATTTTTATAATTTTGAATAGATTTTAATCAAATAATCACTAACAATCAATAACATTTTTTTACCAACTCATGGTTATCGATCAATCATGACTGACTGGCCAGTCGGAGCTGCAACTCGAGGCTGAGTGACCGAGTGCTCAGACTATCATATCATATCGAATGGCCGTTACACCCGAATAACATACTCTGAGTTTCTAGAAACCCGCTCCCATGATTGGCAGACCGGTCAGATATAGAAGAAGATTGAGCCGAGATATATGAGATTTTCCTCAATCAAGACTACAATTCTGATTTAAATGACTGACGGTATCTCCAATATAGGTATGAGATATTCCTCTTTTACATTCAGCCAATTATCACCAACCAAATGATTGGATTAAGTATCAGAGGATAATCAGCCAACACCCCACTGGTGTTATTTTTTAGTCTTTGGCATTTCAAGTCCGATCAGAGAAGCATAAGGGGTCAACCTTCAACTTCACCCGCTCAGTTCTACTATCAAGGTATTATCAATTGGCGTCGTCTGTGGAAACTTCCTTCTCCTATACACTCGATGGTAGAAACACGAGTAATGACCTATGACAGCAATTGCCAATGCCCTCCGGCGGTGAACGGTGCTGCAAACTCATGCGTCAATCAACAACTGGCTGACCTGACCCACATGGTTCGAGAGTTGGTGCAACAGACACCCGCTCTCCACCAGCGATTCGAGGCCCAGGCAATGGGACCCCCACCTATCTAGGTTGGCCTCCTAGGAACTGGAGAGGCTAACCTCGCTCCGGCTAATCTCGCTCCCCCAAATTAGGGAGGTATGGGCCAGCCTGATCCCGCCAATGACAATGTTCACTCCAGTCAAGGACAGGGACCTAAGGGGAATGTTAACAACATCTATGACCGTGAAGAGGTAGAAAGTTGACAAATTGGCCCGAAAGTTGAAGATTCTCACCGCATCGAGAAGGTTTACCCAAACATCAGGTCCGACCGTGAGGAGGTAGAAAGTTGACAAACCGGCCTGAAAGTCGGAGATCCTCACCGCATCGAGAAGGTTTACCCAGACATCAGGTCCGAGGTCCTTGCCACGATCGAGCTCGAGATGAGACAAATGAGAGAGCATGTGACACTCGACTTTTAAAAATAAGAATAATAAGTAATAAAAATAATTAACTTATTATAGACCCATAATAAGTTTTACAAAACCTTATGGTTAAGTTTAAAATTTAAGTCTAAAAACTTACATCTATTAAAACTTTAAATAATAAAGAATCGAGACAAGAAATAGTTAGAAAATTTTCTTGCAAAATTTGACTCCATGATAAATCATAAAATAATATAACAAGTTTATCTCAAATTTTTGAGAATTTTCTACACTTAAAATTTTACAGCTGTTGAAAATATTAGTAATCGACAAATCGCGATGAAAAAATATTAAATAGATAGAAAATTCTAATGAATAGTTTAACTATACGATATTTCATAAAATTACATTAAAAATTTATACCTAAATTTTTACATTTTTTTCAAATTAAAAATTTTACATTAAAAATTTTATGATGTACAATTTTTAAGCTACCATACACTTGGCAGCGTCAAAATCGTGCCTACCTTACACTGAGACACCAGTCCCAGCCCTGTGCCTATATATTCTTGGAGAAACTGCAGATTTGCGCATCCACAATCTTCTGATGAGAGACACTTCTAAGATATTCTCTTGAGAGATAATAATAGTTATATATATATATATATATAGAACACGAGCCTTATATAATAATATATTATATATATACACTCTCTGAAACAGAAGCTGAGAGCCTCTTCTCATCCACGCTTGGAGCAGAAGCCGACCCCCCCCACGCCGTAGCACGCTGCGACCAACAGCCGCCACCAACCACTCACCGCCAACGCCACTCCGACCACCACCAGCCTTCACCTGCCGACGCCTCTCCACCCACCGCCGAGACGACTGCCGATCTCTGCCGTCTCTCCCTCTTTCTATCTCTGCTATCTCTCTCTCTCTCTCTCTCTCTCATGTAATATCTCTCTCTGTCTCCATATAATTTATATATACCACGGCACACCACAGCAACGCCGTCACCTCCACACAACCACCACCACGACATCACCACCACCGCCTCATGTATAATGCTGTGTGTGAGTGTGTGTGTGTGTGTGTTAATTTTCGGCTGTGTGAGTGTGTGTGTAACGCTGTGTGTGGGGGGAATAGGTATAATGTATACATATATGCTGTGTGTGTGCGCGCACGCTAATTTTGGACTGTGTGGGTGTGTGTATATTGCTGTGTGTGTATGTGTTGCTCTGTGTGTGTGTGTGTGTGGGAATTGTTCGGTTCTCGTGTGTTTTTAAAGAGGAAATTGGTTATTTGGTTACCGTTAGTAGAAAGTTAAAAACAATAAATAAATAAATAAGTTTTATGAAAAATAAATGATAAGATTTTTATAAGAATTTAGAGATATAAAATTAAGAATTTTATTTTTAGGCTAGTTCTTATACTTTGAAACTCCATTATGTAAAAATAGTATAAGAAAAAAATTAAGAAATAAAGAAGAAATTTTGTTAAGAATAAAAGATTTTTTAGTAAGAATTTTTATACAAAAAATGTAGTTAATAAATTTCTGACCAAGAAGTTTTCTCTACTAAATTTAATTGTCTTAAACCAAACTTTTTTCAAAGAGTCAAGTGTTTCATAACTTTATAAATAATAATTATTTTTCAAAAATCATACTAAATTTAGTTTCTTTCTTTCTGCCCAGATTTTGAAAATTTCTAATCAAACCCTGCAAGGGTCAAGGTGAGTCTTCTGATATCTGGGTTACTTGAGTGTTCGATTACTGCTTTATAATGATTTTGAGGTGCACTACAATTATATTGTTGAAATGATTATGAAAATGTGATATTATAAAAATAAGAATGATAGTATAAACGGCGTCCCGGTCACTGGGGGACGATAAAGTATACCAACGAAGTGATGTAATAAAGGCGGTAGGTCACGGCCAGTTGACTAGGAAATGATCATTTTTCATTGCGGGGTAGCTCCCCGAATTGCTGGTAAAATCGTTTATTCGGATATCATTCTAAAAATGAAAAGCAGATAATAATTCAGATATCTATGCACTCACACTAGCTTTGCTAATGTTGTTGTTAAAATCATGTTTCAGATGACGCGTAAAACAAATCAACTCGAATGGATGTATTTTGTTGCTTCTTCTTTTATTACCTTATATTCTCTCTCTTATGTTGTACTCATGAATATGAATATTTTAGTATATGTACTAGTAAGTTCTGGAAAAATTTTGTAATGGTTACTGGCTTAGTTTTTTGTGAAAATAATAAAATATAAATTTTTATATATGTGGAAAAAAAATGTAATGAGACCGCGGGTAAGTTTTTAACACACTGGCCAGACATGGACGCCCTTCTTAGAAATAGGTCGTGACAGAGTTGGTATCAGAGCTAAAGATTTTTTTTTAACAAAAAGAAGAAAAATTCAGAGCTTAGGACATCCACACCACTCTTGCATATGCATGTTTTAATGTATATTCTTTACTGTGATTTTATCTTATCTTATTGAGTAAATCACAAATAAAATAAAATAAATAAATAAATATTCTTTATATGATGTATATCATAAATTCTATTAATAGCTTTGATACCTACGGAGTTTATCGATTGATCCCTTTCCCAACTGGCACCAGTTGGGAACCCCTCAAAGCTTACCCCTAGATCTGGTAGCATATGCATACGCCATCAATGAGGGAGCCGATGAATACTTATATGAGGAGATAGTGAAAGTGGAGAATGCGAAGTTATTTTATTTAGATACCATGAAGCGAGTAGTGGTCAAACACCGTCTGGAAACTAAAATTTTGATGGATCAGAAGGCATTGGCAAATATGAGTGATAGGGGACACTATCAGATATTAGTAAATAGGGCTGCTACTACTGGTATGGTACTACTTGGCCCCCCTGAACCTTGTCTATAGCCCTCCTAGAATGGTGCCAGTACTCGAAAGAGCTATTCCTCCAAAAGAGTTGGGGCAAGCCCATGCCCCCATCATAATTGAGTCAAACTCTGAACCCGAGGAAGACCCGTCTGAGCCATCCCACTGGGACGTGCAATCGGAACCTTCGGTCAATGGTCCAAGTAGGGGGTAGGAGGAGCCGGGACTCTTTTTGATATATCCTTTTGATGTTTGGTGTTTAGGGGTTTTTTGGGAATCTCTTTGTGTTTTCAGGCTAGATGACAGTTTTTATAAGTCATCTTTGTTTAGTATAGTCTTGTACCCCAAACAAAAAATATTATGTATATAAATAAAAAGCTACATTTGTCTGCATTATTTTGAGCTCCTTTGATACTTCATTGACTAAGTTCTAAACGAATATTACCTGTGAGAATCAAACAGAAAAATAATAATAACAATAATAGTGAAAAAAAATGCCTAACTTTACGAATCTAATATTAAGATTAGTTTTCTTTGATATAGATCTATTAAAATTAATACACGTAGAGCAACGTGGGACAGGAATATGAATAACTTTATGGCACAAGTAAACACACAAATGAATGAGATGCGTCACATGATCGGCGAGTTAGCTCAGGCACGCGAACAAGCTCAATAGCAACAAAATCCAACCCCTCCTAATTACGATATACCGCCCCCAATTGCAACCCGAGGCCAAGCTCCAAACCCCACTGTACCCCAAAATTCGAATGAAGGCCCAAATGTACGAAAATTTTTGGTAATGAAGCTGCCTACATACAAAGGAGGACTAGACCTAATCAAAGCAAACGAATAGTTAGCAGCCATAGAAAAGATATTCGGGGTGGTGCCCTGTCCAGAGACACAGAAGGTGAAACTGGAAACCTACCAGCTTGAAGGCGAGGCACAAAAATGGTAGAATCTAAAGAAGCAAGGCAACCCACAGATGGAATGGGATCAATTCCTAGTTTGCTTTTGGAAAAAATATTTTTCCCAATCCCTACGTGACGCGAAATGCACAAAATTTCAACAATTCAAACAAAAGGGTGGAATGACCGTTTTTGAATATAAAGCAGAATTCACTAACTTAGTGGAGTACGCTTCACATAAGATCTCCACAGAACATATGAAAGCAAGAAAGTTCGAAGACGGGTTGAGACCCGAAATTAAAAAGATGATACCACCTTTACGACTGTCTACCTATGCAGATGTTGTTGACCGAGCCATGTTGGTGGAGCAAGAAAATAACGATATTAGGAAATTCTTTGAGAACCGAAAATGCCAAGCCTGAAACTCAGGAAGTGTTGGAAACGAAGGATCGAAAAGGCAAGCCGTGGGGACGTCACAAAAAGGGAACCAAAAACCTGTTTGTCCTACATATGGAAAGACCTACTCGGGAACTTGCTGGAGAACTATTGGTAGATGCTTTAATTGCGGTGCTGAGGCCCACCTAAGGAAGGATTACCCGAGACTTCAGACAATTGGCGAAACACAAGGACAGCAAAACCAAGGAACTGGAGGCACTAGGAACCCACTACCTGAAGCACGGAGAAACAACAACAGCAACCAGAGGCAAGGACGGATATTCACCTTAGTCCCAGGGGTTCCTCAGAATGCTAAAGAAGTAGTTGCTGGTAACATCTCTATCTGTTCTTTGCCTGCTTACATATTATTCGATTCTAGTTCTACACAATCCTTTATATCGTGAAAGTTTGCTGAAAAATTGATCAAAATTTTGAAGCCTTTGGGATACGAACTACTAGTATCTCAACCCGTTGGTAGGAGAATAATCTTCTCCACGATATATAAGGGTTGTAAAGTATCTTTCGATGAGGTCTTCTTTTTAGCTAATCTGATTCCTATTGCCATGGGACACTTTAACACCATCCTTGGCATGGATTGGCTTGCTTCCAATCATGCCACTATTAACTGTGCTTCAAAATATGTCGACTTTCAAACCTCTCATGGTAGTTTTCGTTTTAAAAGAAGGAAAGTGTCCTCACCTATACCCCTTCTATCGGCAACCCGAGCCCAAAAATTTCTTAGGAAGGAATGTCAGGAATACCTCTGTTGTGTAATCAAGAACATACCTCGAGACCTAAAGTTGTCAAAAATCCCAGTAGTCTATGAGTATTCAGACGTATTTCTTAAAGATTTACCTAGAATGCCTATAGATCTGGAAGTGTAGTTTTCTATAGAAGTTACGCCAGGAATCCATCCAATTTCAAAAACCTCATACCGTATAGCCCCTACTGAATTAAAGGAGTTAAAGGATCAACTGCAGGAGTTTTGGACAAAAGTTTTATTAGTCCCAGCATGTCGCCATGGGAACCCCAGTGTTATTAGTGAAAAAGAAGGATGGGACGGTGAGGTTGTGTGTGAATTATCGGGAGCTGAATAAAGTTACCATAAAAAATAGATACCCCCTACCTCAGATCGATGATTTATTTGATCAATTACAAGGGGCAAGCGTTGAGAATGTATACTGAAAAGTCATGCTTTTTATGTATTTTATTCTGGATCCCTGGCATATTAATAAAAAACATTTGAGATGGTTT